>SJYC01114563.1:0-20118 GCA_006408675.1 Madoqua kirkii | reverse complement strand
AGATCATCCTGTCGTTTTTGAGATTGCATCCAAGTACTGCATTTCAGACTCGTTTGTTGACCATAATGGCTACTCCATTTCTTCTAAGGGATTCCTGCCCACAGTAGTAGATATAATGGTCATCTGAGTTAAATTTACCCATTCCAGTCCATTTTATTTTTCTGATTCCTAGAATGTCGACGTTCACTCTTGACATCTCCTGTTGAGTACTTCCAATTTGCCTTGATTCATGAACCTAACATACAGGTTCCTATGCAAATTACCTAGGTCATATAGTTAATTATTATTACTGTACAATGATCCCATCCATAATAACCTAGACATGTTGTCATCCTAGTTCTCAGCTTCAGTAACCATAGCCTCTCAGTCACTGTGTGGCTTTTCCTCATCTTTTTTACCTGCAGTGTTTAAATGTTTCCTGGTCTCTAGTCCTGCTTCCTCTTAGGAAGATTTTGATGAGATTGAACCAGAGGGAATTGCCATCTGTATGGGTCCAAGAAAGTGGAATATTGACTGTTTAATTTGGTACAACTATAGTTCTCTATCCAAACTGTAGTCACAGACACTTGGCCCCTTCTTTAAACATTTCAGTGGCTTCTCATTACTCCTCTACCTCTCCACCCACTCCCATTGATCCTTGCTCAGCCCCTTCTGGTCCTGACTCACAAGGGCTTTGGAGATCTGACCCTCTCTTTCCCAGCTGGTTTATTCTATTACCAGTTTCTCTGTCTCCACTCCAGCTGCACGGAACTTTCGTTTCCCAGACTGCCAAGCTTGTTCTTCTGTGTGGGCCTTTGGAAATGTCATGTCTTCTGCTGGAAATACCCTCCTTTTCCTTCCCTTCTTCTCCACCCCTCAAACCTGGAGCCTAGCTTGACCAACACCCATTTCATCAACTGAGAAGGACAGTATACACATAATAAATAACCATGGACTATTTTAGAAGTGAAAAGTGCTGTTGAGAGAAGCATTTTCTTTCCTGTTAATTACCCCTGATCCTACATTTCTAATGTCCCATTTAATTTGCAGCACCAAACTGAACACAGTACCACAGATGTGGTCCAATGAGCAGAGATTATAGCAGGACAAGGATGCGTGCCTTTGTTGCGGCCCTATAATTCTTCAGTAGGATTTTCTACGGTGATTGGTTATCCCTATGAGCTCACAGTGATTTTCCATCATCTTGGACATAAAAGGAACTTAAAAAAAGTTTGGCAAGAATTTCTTTCTTCTAGGAGCCCAGGAAAAAGAGGCCATCACTGGGAAGTTAAGAAGTCAGGAAAATTTTGAGGAACAGTTTATTTTATTTTATTAAATGGCTTTCAGGTATTTATAGTACAGCCTAGGAAATGAAGTGCTTTCCTAGACAGGTGTTTTTGCTATGCTTTGGATACCACTGAGGGAGAAATGCTGCTGTAGCCTTCTTTTAATTCACAGGAGAAACATACCCTTTTTCTCCTTCCTGTATAATAACATTAACTTTGCCAAAATTATGAGTAATCAGTATAGGAAATGTAGTTATTTTCGGTTGAATATTATGTTTTCATAAAGTATGAGATAATAGGAAATGAAGTGGGGAAAATACGTTTTTAAAAAAATACAGACTTTGGATCTAGGCTACCTGTGTGAATACACGCTCCACTTTAGACAGTTTACTTAGCTCTATGCTTCAGTTGCAGCACATGAAATGGGGGGAAACCATGTCTTCCTTGTTGGATTATTTGAAGAATTAAATGAGATAAAGTGCTTCACAGCAGCAGCTGGCACATCATCAACAACATTATCGCAAAATAAATATGGAAAATAAAAAAGCAAAAGTGTTAGTCACTCAGCCGTGTCTGACTCTTTGTGATCCCATGGACTGTATCCCTCCAGGCTCCCCTGTCCTTGGGATTCTCCAGGCAAGAATACTGGAGTGGGTTGCCACGCCCTTCTCCAGGGGTACTTAATATTATTTTAAATATAAGTGGTCATGAAATGGAGCAGGACCCTATGCTATGGTCCTCCTTCCCCATGTCCTCTGTCTGCCTTTTGTCTGAGGAAAAACTTTAGCCTAAGAAGTTAAATTAGAGAAATAAGAAAGTGCAGAAACAAACAAAAATTGTCCAAGGAGACCAAATAATATAGTCATTAAGCATAGTCAAGGATTTTTAGTTCCTTCTCAAGGGCTATAGGTAGTATTCTAATCCACGCCTGTAAACTGTCTTATAGGTATTGAAATCTCAGGTGAAGAAGTTAACTACATGGGGACCAGATTATAGCCAAGAATCGTAAGCTGCCATGATCCTAAGAACTGGCCTCAAGGAAATGAAACAAATCCTGATCGTGGGGGTGAAGAGGACAGGGGTCTGCGCTCACCGCCCCCTCCCCATTTGCCAGCATACAGAATAAAGCAAATTTCCCTTTTCCACCGATCTGGCCACTTTATTGGCTTTTGAGTGGCAAGCAACCAGACCCCACTTATGGCAATAGTCACGCCGAATCCTCAGGGCTTTAAACGAGTTGGTTAATATTTAATGTTGTAGTTCTTATGTAGAGTTTTTCAGAAAACATACTTCAGGGCTATAAAATCATCCAGAACTTCCTGTTTGTATAAATATATATTTTTTTCTTTCCTATATGCATTCTCGGGCTTCCCTGGTTGCTCAGATGGTAAAGAATTCACCTACAGGGTGGGAGACCTGAGTTGGATCTCTGGGCTGAGAAGATTCCCTGGAGAAGGGCAAGGCAACTCATCTCAGTATTTTTGCCTGGAGAATCCCCATGGACAGAGGTGCCAGTCCACAGGGTGGCAAAGAGTCAGACATGGCTGAGCGACAAAGCACACCATGCTTTCTCTCTTAGCTTGTTGATTTACAATATTGTGTTAGTTTCAGATGTATAACAAAGTGATTCAGATATATATATATATATATATATATATATAATAACCTATGGTCCAAAAGAATCTGAATATATATATATATATTCTTTTTCATCAAAGGTTATTACAAAACTACTAGATATAGTCCCCTGTGCTATAACACAGGGAACTAATATATTGTTGTTTATCTATTTTGTGTATAGTAGTTTGTATCTGTTAATCCTTAATTCTATATTCCTAATTTATCCCTCCGCTCTCCCTTTCCCCTTTGGTAGCTGTAACTTTGTTTGGTAACCATAACATTCGTTTGTATTTTTTAAATTCCTCGTATAAGTGATATCATGTTGACCAGCCCTAGAATTCTATTTTTGGCTTTGTGTTCCAAAGAGTTGAGAATGAGTTGGTCACTGATGGACCATAAATAAGTTTATGAGAAGCTATTTCTACAATTTATCCAGATATACACACTGCAAGTCTTTCTTTTTGATATACTCCTGGAAACAGTTATAAATTCAACATGAAAGAAGGCCATTAAGGAAAATGTTTTTCTCCAGGAGAGAAGATGCTTTTATAATTGTGTCTCTATTGTTGAGTATAAATTTATGATTAAACGAAACACCTCAGTTGCTTTTATTTAAGAACAACCTGTCTCTCTTCCTTTTTTCTCTCCTTTGTACCGTCTGCCTCTCACTCCCTTCTCTCCTTTACTCTTTTCATTTAAAATAAAATTTGGAGTTGTTTAATGCCACCTGCAAATAAGACCATCTACTCTGTTGGATGAATTACTCAGTATCTCTTCTATGAACAGTGCTTGTACTCCTGGCCTTGGCTTGATACCTTATACATTATTTTCATTTGTCGCAGAGAAAAAGGAATAGGGCAATATGGTTTAGACAGAGTATAGCTATCATTTCTACTGCAACATGAAAAAAAAAATCTCAGAATGGGTACATTAACTATTCAAAGGTAGATATTAATATTTTCTTTATATGTGATTAATGGCTTGTTTTGTCAATAATGAATAATTGTTTTCAGTTATTTTCTATCTCACTAACAAATGAGACAGAGAGTGGCTGCTAGTAGTTATTTGCTAATTACCTGGATTTATGCTTTCATACTTTGATATTAGAAAATTTCTTCTGTTGTGTCTGATATTGCTAAATAACATTTTTTAGACACAAAAAAAGCAGTTTTTTTTCCCCTCTTTTGTTAATTATGTATTGTAGGACATCAATAAGTAGCATTTTTGAGTCTGAGCTTTTTGATCAACTAGCTAGGAGACTGACATCTTTGTATTTTGACCAATACCATTTAAGTGGCCCTAGGTACCAAATTCAAGTGAATGCCACTGGGAAATTTTGATGGTACTGTATTCACTATAATAAGTTCACCCTCAAATTGTAGGTGCCTTTTCTTGCTAATTACCCTTATGCACTATAGCTCAAGTGAGATAAGATTTACCCAGGACAAGCCCAACAAACACCTCCAAGCCTGACTCTCTTTCTTCAAAGTGTCAACCTCCTGACTTCGCATTCTAGTTTTACTTAGGAGATTCAGACACAAAAGGTGACAGCAGAATAGTGCCTGGATTATGATACCACTAGTTTTGGAAGGTAGTTTTTATTTTTATAATGATCTATGATAAATTAAAGAAACAGCAAGAATAGTCGACCGAGTGTGGGATTCGCATCACGCGCTTCGTGAAGTCGTGAAGTTGCTCAGTCGTGTCTGACTCTTTGCGACTCCATGGACTGTCACCTACCAGGCTCCTCAGGCGACAGTCCATGTAGGCGACAGTCCATGGGGTTTTTCAGGCAAGAGTACTGGAGTAGGTTGCCATTTCAGCTTGCGGGCATGGTTACCTTTGTGTGGAATCTCTGTTTCATGGGTCTAATTACATGGGATGCTTACCTCACATACTTGTAATGAGGATTAAATGAAATGCTCATATGAAAAGCATATTTTAACCTGGAAATTTCTTGTGAATTTTAGTTCCCTGATACTTTATATCAGCTATCAGATTTAGTCCTTTACAGGGAATGTGCTCAAATGTACTCTTATATTAAGAGTTTTTATTTCTAAATGAACTCTTACGTGTCAACTACATACTAAATTTCTATCATTCACCTTATTTTTTTAATAGATGTGCTTGTGGATCAGATTTTCAAAAAGACTAAGTCATTATACTGAAGATCTACCTCATTGTGAACCCTTAAAAACATCACAGTGTTTTTATACCCCAGTTATTTTTCATGACATGGTACAGTGGGTGTAAAGGAAGGGCTCTCAAGTCAGTCTGCTGCATTTGAATCCCAGGTTCACACTTAATAGATGTTGAGTGTTGGAAAAGCTAGTTACCCTGTGGTTTGTTGCCAGCTTATAGAAAAGTTGTAATGGTTCCCTGGATATGTATTCAATTGTCCCTCCTCTCTCCCCTCCCCTTCTACTCCCCTCTCCTTTCTTCTCTCCTACTTACTTTAACATTTGAAAACAAATTTCAAAAATAATTCAGATTATCCTTGTCTTTTGTTGCACTAATCATAAGGTTAATTTTTTAAAATTAGAGAACTAAAAAAGCACAGGATTCTTGCTTTGTGTTGCTTACTTTCTTTGCAAAATGTTCTTTGTCAATATTTTTGAGTAGGAATTTTAACTTCAATATGGTTAGGGGACCCATATGGATGAAATGTGCATTTACAATGAAGAATGTATGTATACATGTAAACATATGTCCATATATATGCAGCCATGTACACAAACACAATTTGGATGAACATAAAGATGTGAAAGAAAAAAGAAATTCTATTTGGTTACTGATTATAGGAAGTAGTTTGGTTGGCAGATGATGCATTTTAGGAAGGTTACTAAGAATGGCACCCCTTGAGTGAGCTTGGAGACTTTTTGAAGGAATACCAACATAGAAATTAATTGGCTTTTTGACAAAACTTCATAGCAAGTGTAATGGCTGAAAATCAGAAATGGTACATATGATCATTTAATTGAATAAGGTTTGAATATAATTAAAACAACTGATTTTTATGTCTTTCTGACAAATTAGGGAAGTCAAACTTTAAAAATATCTTTATAATTAAATTTTTATAATTAAATAAAAACAAACAAAGTATAATTATGAAATTTACAAATTTATTTTTTCGGACGGAGGGGCCTGGTAGGCTGCAGTCCATGGGGTCACTAGGAGTCGGATGCAACTGAGCAACTTCACTTTCACTTTTCACTTTAATGCATTGGAGAAGGAAATGGCACACACTCCAGTGTTCTTGCCTGGAGAATCCCAGAGATGGGGGAGCCTGGTGGGCTGCCGTCTATGGGGTCGCGCAGAGTCGGACACGACTGAAGTGACTTAGCAGCATATATGTGTATATATGTAGATATATATATATATATATATATATACACACACACACACACTTCAGGAACTCCAGTGAATTCAGGAAGTTTAATTTCCTACTTTTCCTTAGTGTTTACAGTTTATTGTAAGAGAGTTAGTTGAGTAGATTCTACTCAGTCATATCAGAAGTGAATTGCTATCATTTATTTGGAAACACTTACATGGAAGTTTCATCAACTATAAGTAAAAAATAGTGGGAAAAACATTTCTTCTTGAAATAAGAACCTTTCTATTCATATGCTAAGAGCAATAAACTTTGCTTCAAGGAGATAGCTATTTGTCCAGCCGAAGATAATTTAAATAAAAGTTAAACCATATTAAATTCTACTGCAGACCCCAGAGGTATTTTTAAATAACTGTTTAAAAACACATGTTACTTGATGATACATCTTCTTTGGACATATCTTTATATTCAGACTGTTAAATTGCACAGCATTTTTGGCATTTGCCAAACTAAGTGTTATAATTCTTTAATCCTTATCTATTTGGAATTTGGGTTCATGGAGATGGGAGGGGAGAGTAGGAATATTAAAAAATGGGTACCACTTATGAAAACAAGAAGTCTTGAAGTGTTCTTCACATTTGGGTGATATCTCAAAGAAGCTTAAAAAAGAGAAATCAGGAAAGGTAAATGACTGAACTGTAGAGAATACACTATTTTGTTCGAAAGGCTAAGGAGCAGCGGTTGAGGCAGAGGGCAAAATCTCTTCTGTGAGCTACCGTGATTTATACACATTACAGAGTTATATAAAGCTCTTGCAAGATGGGCTCATTAGTGGAATCTCTGCCTGGTTGGGAAGTGTATAATATGTGTGTGTACATGTGCACACTTGCACAGGTGGCAACAGGAGAGAGAACCAGAGACATGAGAAAAAGAGGGCAAAAAGTTGAGACAATGTGTGTACATGTGCATAAGAGGGAAGCAAATAAAATTAAATGATTCATGTAAAGTGCTACATTAGCACAATATTAATTTATATTTCATATTTCTTTGCTTTCTTTAATCTATGGAAGATCATTCTAGTTGTATCAGAATAATCTTTTTAATCCTTATTTTTACTTTTGCCAGGTTTTTATAAAATTATTTGGCATGAACCTGATTATTCTGTGGAAATAATCTTTTAAAGAATATCACGGTTTAAAAATTTTTAACAGCTAAAATTAAACTTTTAAGAGGCAGATATTGTTTACTGTCTCTCCTGAAATTTAAAGGTTGAAAAGTTTATACACTGGTGACTGAAGATACAGAAATATATTTGAATATGTGATTGAATGCAGTTTAATATCATATCGACTGAATTGTCTAGTGGCTTCCAGATTTCAGTTTGTGAGTCTAATCAAGTAGCTTTCAATCCTTAATGTGCAGCGTACTAATCCACAGCATTCATACAAAATATAAGGTTGGGATATTGCCTAAGTGTATGTATTGTTAAAACATTGTATGGGTAATCTTGTTCCACTCCTGTGTCTCTCCTGAAATTTAAAGGTTGAAAAGTTTATACACTGGTGACTGAAGATACAGAAATATATTTGAATATGTGATTGAATGCAGTTTAATATCATATCGACTGAATTGTCTAGTGGCTTCCAGATTTCAGTTTGTGAGTCTAATCAAGTAGCTTTCAATCCTTAATGTGCAGCGTACTAATCCACAGCATTCATACAAAATATAAGGTTGGGATATTGCCTAAGTGTATGTATTGTTAAAACATTGTATGGGTAATTCTTGTTCCACTCCTGGGTTCAAGAACTGGCACATCATTTAATCTCAACTCAGATTTAGAGCTTCCCAGGATAATTGTTGGAGAAGGCAATGGCACCCCACTCCAGTACTCTTGCCTGGAAAAATCCCATGGACGGAGGAGCCTGGTGGGCTGCAATCCCTGGGATGGCGAAGAGTCAGACACAACTGAGCGACTTCACTTTCACTTTTCAGTTTCATGCATTGGAGAAGGAAATGGCAATCCACTCCACTGTTCTTGCCTGGAGAATCCCAGGGACGGGGGAGCCTGGTGGGCTGCCGTCTATGGGGTCATGCAGAGTCGGACATGACTGAAGTGACTTAGCAGCAGCAGCGGCAGGATAACTGTGAATGAGAATTTAAGGAGGAAGGAAATTTCCCAATGGTTTTACAAGCTAGGTCCGTGACTCCCCAGGCATTTAGCCTTAGTGCTGAGCTCTGTCGTGTCCGGCTCTTTGTGACTTCGTGAACTATAGCCTGCCAGTCTCCTTTCCTCATGGGACTACCCCAGCATTAACACTGGAGTAGGTTGCCATTTCCTCCTTTAGGGGATCTTCTTGACCTCAAGCTTGCATCTCCTGTGGCTCCTGCCGATTCTTTACCCCTGAACTACATGGGAAGCCAAAAAAACCTTAGGGTTATTTGCCTGCAAACAACAGAATATGGCTATACTAACTTAAGCAAAGATAGCAAGGAATTAATTGAAAAAATCCTGCATAGGTCAAAGAATCAAAGAACTGAGCAAATAAACAAGTGCAAACTTACAAGAATAAGGCCACTTTGAGCTCTTCATTTGCAGAGTCATGGAAAAGTTCTGAGTGCTCTTGTTGGGTGACTCAGATGATTTCACATAATGCGTGTCATGATGTGAAATAGGTTATGCAGATATCTTCCTTCATAGTATGGCATCATATTGGGGATGGATACTGTACTTGGAAAATTGAACCATCAACAGTAGAGATATCCAGACTAGACGGAGAGCTTACGTTCATGTTGTTGATCCCATGCACAGCCTTATTCACTGCTGAGCTGGTTGAGCGAGCTGTCTAACTGACATGTACGGAAGGAGTTGGCCTTTCCTAGTGGCTCAGCAGTAAAGAATCCACCTGCAGTGCAGGAGATGCAGATTGGATCCTTGGATTGGGAAGATCCCCTGGAGAAGGAAATGGCAACCTACTGCAGTATTCTTGCCTGGGAAGTCCCATGGACAGAGGACCGCAGAGGATTACAGTCTATGGAGATGCAAAGAGTTGGACATGACTCAGTGACTAAGCCACAACAGCAGGAGTTAGCCTGTCATCTGAATAAGAAATTATTCTGTAGGAAATTTTTGGTGATGATTCATATGGGATACAGGTATCCTCCAATCATGATTACATTCCAAAAATTCTATCCCAACTTTTCCTTTGAACTTCTTGGTTATCAAAATTCCAATTTTTTTTTCGTGACTCTGATTACTTGACCAGACAACCTAAAAGTTGACATGTAGATCCAACCTTGGACTGCTTTTCCTCCCACACAAGGTAGGAAATGATGCGTAGTGTTTAAATTTAGTCAACTGTGAACTGTCACTTTTCATCATTTTTTAGCTTCACCTTTTAATGGACCTGTAACATTTTCACAGTCCACTTCAGCATAATCTCTGTATGTCTTATAAAAGTATTAATAAGGCATACTAGAGGTTCTTCATCTTTAGTTAATTAGTAAAGAAGAACTCCCAGGAGCATATAGGTATGTTTCAGGGGAGGAGCAGAAATGTTTTAGGAGCAGACTAATAATAATGCCAATACTACAAATAATAATTACATGTGTATACCACTTTATCTGTTCAGTGGCTCAGTCGTGTCCTACTCTTTGCAACTCCATGGACTGTAGCCCACTAGGCTCTTCTGTCCATGGAATTTTCCAGGCAAGAATACTGGAGCAGGTTGCCATTTCCTCCTCTAGGGGATTTTCCCAATGCAGAGTTTGAACCCGAATCTGTTGCATCTCCTGCATTGGCAAGTGAATTCTTTACCACTGATTCACCGGGGAAGCTATACCACTTTATCAGTTCAGTTCAGTCGCTCAGTCATGTCTGACTCTTTGCGACCTCATGAATCGCAGCACGCCAGGCCTCCGTATTCATTACCAACTCCCGGAGTTCACTCAGACTCACGTCCACTGAGTCAATGATGCCATCCAGCTTTCTCATCCTCTGTCATCCCCTTCTCCTCCTGCCCTCAATCCCTCCCAGCATCAGAGTCTTTTCCAATGAGTCAACTCTTCACATGAGGTGGCCAAAGTACTGGAGTTTTAGCTTTAGCATCGTTCCTTCCAAAGAAATCCCAGGGCTGATCTCCTTCAGAAGGGACTGGTTGGATCTCCTTGCAGTCCAAGGGACTCTCAAGAGCCTTCTCCAACACCACAGTTCAAAAGCATCAATTCTTCAGTGCTCTGCCTTCTTCACAGTCCAGCTCTCACATCCATACATGACCACAGGAAAAACCATAGCCTTGACTAGATGGACCTTAGTCAGCAAAGTAATGTCTGCTTTTGAATATACTATCTAGGTTGGTCACAACTTTTCTTCCAAAGAGTAAGCGTCTTTTAATTTCATGGCTACAGTCACCATCTGCAGTGATTTTGGAGCCCCCCAAATTAAAGTCTGCCACTGTTTCCACTGTTTCCCCATCTTATTTCCCATGAAGTGATGGGACCAGATGCCATGATCTGTTATATCTATATACTCAGTTCAGTTCAGTTCAGTCGTTCAGTCGTGTCCAACTCTCTGTGAACCCATGAATCGCAGCACGCCAGGCCTACCTGTCCATCACCAACTCCCGGAGTTCGCTCAGACTCACATCCGAGTCAGTGATGTCATCCAGCCATCTCATCCTCTGTTATCCCCTTTTCCTCCTGCCCCCAATCCCTCCCAGCATCAGAGTCTTTTCCAATGAGTCAACTGTTCACATGACGTGGCCAAAGTACTGGAGTTTCAGCTTCTGCATCATTCCTTCCAAAGTAATGTCTCTGCTTTTGAATATACTATCTAGGTATACTTTATACTATGTTTGTAATACACATGATCTCCTTTGATGTTTGCAATAATCTTTTGAAGAGTTTCACTATTATCAAAATGATTATCACCATGTTTATTATGAAAATGAAGTGAATAAGAGTAATATGGATTTCCAGAATTTCAGAATGAATAATTGATTCTTACAGAACCTGAATCCCATATTTTTTTTACTAAAAATTAAATTATCTGGCTGACCTTGGAGAAAATAGGAAGTCATGTTGTGAATGACCTTTGGGACATTGTTGCAAGAAACAAAAGGAAGCCTAAAGGAACTAAAGCCTTGCCTTACAGTTGGAGAGAAACCTTGAACCTCAGTCAGACAGCCACAAGGAAGTGAAGTAAGCAACAACTCAGACTTCAGAAGAGGATACCAAAACTGAGATGAGTACCTCAGCACGGCTGGCGTCTTGATTTCAGGCTTGTGCAGATCTGAAGAAAAAAAAAAATTGAGTTCTGTTCAAACTCTGACCTGCAAGACCAGTTCTACCCTGCCCAGTCTCTGACCTGCGAGACTGAATTAACAAGTGAGTGCTGATTTAAGCAGCTAATTTTGTGGCTATTTGTTACACAGCAAATAGAAAAAAACCAATAGAGCTGTCATAATGTTAGCCATTATAAGTTACGTGACTACAGATAAAAATTGTAAGTCATGTTGATAGTGGTTTGGAGATAGCATATAGAGTTACATAAAAGGAAGCAATTCTATGTCAGCAGTGTATGATGAAAGCTTACTCTTGCATAGGATCTAACACTTACTATTAATGGCCCACTTAAGATGGGTTTGGCTTCCCTGGTGGCTCAGACTGTAAAGAATCTGCCTCTAATGCAAAGGACCCGGGTTCAATGCCTGGGTTAGGAAGACCTCCTGGAGAATGGAATGGCAACCCCTCCAGTATTCTGGCCTGGGGGAATTTCAGGGATAGAGGAGCCTGGTGAGCTACAGTCCATGGAGTCGCAGAGTCAGACATGGCTGAGCAACTAACACACACAAGATGGGTTCATGTGTTCCTATACAAAACTACAAATGGATTCTGCTAACAAAGACAATAACAATAATAATATAGTTATTAAAGTAGTAGGTATAGTAAATAGGCAGAAAAAAGGTTATTTTTTGTTATATTTATTATGTAGTTTGAGAATTCTCCTAAGAAGGAACTAACCTCTGTTAGCAAGAAAATAAGATCATAATGGATTTGAGTGGGAGCAGAACCTTCCAGTTTGAGGAAAGAGGATGGATTTGCTTGGGGTACCAGAAAACAAAGAAAGGGAGGAACAGTAAGGGGTTTGGTTACACTGAAATGGTAAGAGACTGTGGCTTAGGTCACCCTTCCCAGAATAACCTTGTAAGTAAACTCAGCAAATATGTGTTGAAAGAGGGTCTTTTTTTGTAATCAGAGAAAGGAGTGAACTTGGTGTTATAGTTATGTATATCATTAGATGTAAAGGAGGCATTCTACAAATGCAGAGAATGAGGGAACCATAAAGTAGTCAGCTTTGGGGAATTTGCTGAAATCATGGAGAAGCTTTGGACTCCCACAGGTCTCTAAGATATGAGGAAGCAGGACTCAACTGGTATCTGGGTTCAGTCACTCAGTCGTGTCTGTGGCCCCAGGGACTATAGCTCATAAGGCTCCTATGTCCAAGGGTTTCTCCAGGCAAGAATACTGGAGTGGGTTGGCATTTCCTCCCTGAGAGGATCTTCCCAACCCAGGGATCAAACCTATTTTCCCTGTGCCTCCTGCGTTGACTGGCGAGCCCCTCTACCACTGAGCCACCTGGGAATCCCAGACCCCAGCTGGGAAGAGCCCTCTCTCAATTATCCATTCTGTCTGATGATTACAGGGCATGGCTCCATGGGCCCCCAGGCCAACTAAGTTCATGCAACTCAGATGTAACCATAACATCACACAGCCCTGAGACCAAAGGGCAACATATTTTAAGTTTACTATGTACAGTGCACTAGGAGAAATACTTTACTTATATTTTACTTTATACAGGTAAAGTGCTTTAGTTGATTTTCCTGAGTTTAAGTTTCATTTTTGTCTTATTTTCTGTAAATTCCAAGCACTCAGCATGTAGAATGCTTTATCTGTTATATGCTAAGAATTAAGTTTATAATGATAGAACAGTTTTGATTTCTGTCCATATAGATCTTACAGTCCAGTGAATAATAAATAAATAAAAGAATAATATATATGACATAGATGCTATTGTTATCCTCATTTTACTGAGCTATCTCAGGTTCAGTGAGATTAAATAAATTATTGACTCAGAACATGAGAAAGCCAGCAATAATAACCCATTTGTCCACTTCTTAATATATTACACTTGTCCTGTATTACACACTGCCTCCCATTTAAATGAGATTATTTTGGATGCCATTTTTCAACTCAAGAGCTTTCAATAAGAAATACTGATGATAAAAAGCCGTAAGTGCAAGTATATGGCTTTCAAAAGAACTGACATACTTCATTGTAATCAATCAATTTGAGAAAGCTTGGAAGCTTTATTTATAAAATAGAAATATTTGTGATTCCAGTAATTATAGTTCATTCAAGGCTCAATTATACTTTATGTGTTTTATGGAAATTTAAAACTTCTTTCCAGATAACAGTAAGAGAACAGCCACATAGTCATAGTCACCCCTGTGCCTTCACCCTACCTCTGATTAACCACCATTCTTGAATTGCCTCTTATTTCAAAAAGGGCTTCCTTTATTTGAATAGGTTAAAAAGCTTTTTAAGTCATACTGAGGACCTTCTTTGTTCCCAAAACATGACTGTTCTTTCTGCCTCACTCTTCTCTGAAGATCCTAAAAACTATCATTTTAAGAGCAGAAGATATTCAACAAACACTGATGAAAAGTATACTTATACAGATTTTCAGTGTGTGTATTTACTTGTTGTTACCCTCTTCTACTGGTGCTGCATGCCATATTCCTGAAATGCCACATTCAGCCTCTTATTATTTTACTGTCAATATTTATGCATGATTACTATCTCTGCAGTGTACTTTTTTGCTTTTCCATTACCTTTGAACTCTTCTGGTTTTTTGGTTACGAGCCATGTGGGTTTGATCCCTGAGTCAGGAAGATCCTGGAGAAGTGAATGGCAACCCACTCTGTTATTCTTGCCTGGGAAATCCCATGGTCAGAGGACCCTGGCAGGCTACAGTCCATGGGGTCTCAAAGAGTTGGACATGACTGGGTGACTAACACATACACACACACTCACAGAGAAGACTGACCTCTAAGTAGGAATTCTTTAGTTCTGCTCAGTATTTGGCAATGTCAAAGGCCACTCAGAATATAGAGATTGTGGACCTAAGGGCTCAAGGTGGCAGAGCTGCTGGCAGTGGAACTAGTCACATCAAATGGCAACATGGGATACTTCGAGCACCTGGGGAAGAAAGGTTTACATAGCTTTGGAAAGTGCTGGAACAGAGAGGCAGGGCTAAACCAGTCATGCTTGGTGACGGCTGTGTCTTTTCTATTTAGCAATTTAGGTAGGCCTTTCTAAATTGATGTTTCTGAGCAGGTTTTAATAGTACCTGAGTGGAATTATTCTGCAATCATATATAATCCTAAATCCTTTAATCCTTTTGATATTTTTTATTCTTATGTGAATTTACATGCAGTAAAGATGCAGAAGAAGAACAACTATGGTTCTAATTACAAGACTTGCACTGGTTATTTGAAAAGATGTCTGCACAGAGATAGTAATCATTTCATCCCCTCGCCTTTCTAGGGGTGATATTTAAAGCCTTTCTCTACTAATGTGGCATGGGACACAGCAGTCAGACACACACTGGCACAGGTGCTGAGGCAGCATGGTGCAGTCCATTGCTGTGCTGGGCATTTCCCTTTTCATTGCCTTTGTGGGTCTGCAATACTCAAAGGTGGCTGGGACAGCAGTTATTTGCCAGTGTCTCTAAGTTGCTGCTAACAGTTCTGGCAACATAATTACATAGTCTTTCTCTTGCTTTTTCAATATCTGAATTTCCAGTTTATCCATGCCACTTGGGTGAATGCCACTTAGGAAGAATTCTTACTATTTGACCATTATTCTCCCACACTCATGTACTTCACCGATGGCTCAGTTGGTAATGTCTGCCTGCAATGCAGGAGGTATGGGTTTGATCCCTGGGTCAGGAAGATCACCCAGAAATGGAAATGGCAACCCACTCCAGTGTTCTTGCTTGCCAGTGGACAGAGGACCCTGGCAGGCTATAGTCCATGGGATCGCAAAGAATCAGACATGATTTAGCAACTAAACCGCCACCATTCCCACATCCACACTCATGTACTTCACCGATGGCTCAGTTGGTAATGTCTGCCTGCAATGCAGGAGGTATGGGTTTGATCCCTGGGTCAGGAAGATCACCCAGAAATGGAAATGGCAACCCACTCCAGTGTTCTTGCTTGCCAGTGGACAGAGGACCCTGGCAGGCTATAGTCCATGGGATCGCAAAGAATCAGACATGATTTAGCAACTAAACCACCACCATTCCCACAGTCATATAGTGTCTTTTTGTTAATAAGTTGTAGACATTCAGTCATTCAAATATACCATCCTTGGCAATTTAGTATAGAAAACATGAAACAATTTATATCCTCAAAGGGCATGCTGGCTTTATTCAACAATTTTGAGAAGTGAGCCTCGAAGGCAATGCTTTCTTCATTTTGCAAATAAGAAAACATACTGTTAGAGCAGAGTTGTTCAATATTAGCAACATGAGCCTTCAGTTCAATTTAGTTAAGTTGAGTCGCTCAGTCATGTCCAACTCTTTGCGGCCCCATGAGTCAGAGCACACCAGGCCTCCTTGTCCATCACCAACTCCCAGAGTTCACTCAAACCCATATCCATAGAGTTGGTGATGCCATCCAGCCATGTCATCCTCTGTCGTCCCCTTCTCCTCCTGTCCCCAATCCCTCCCAGCATCAGAGTCTTTTCCAATGAGTCAACTCTTCACATGAGGTGGCCAAAGTACTGGAGTTTCAGCTTTAGCATTATTCCTTCCAAAGAACACCCAGGGCTGATCTCCTTCAGAATGGACTGGTTGGATCTCCTTGCAGTCCAAGGGACTCTCAAGAGTCTTCTCCAATACCACAGTTCAAAAGCATCAATTCTTCGGCTCTCAGCTTTCTTCATAGTCCAACTCTCACATCCATACATGACCACAGAAAAAACCATAGCCTTGACTAGACGGACGTTTGTTGGCAAAGTAATGTCTCTGCTTTTGAATATACTATCTAGGTTAGTCATAACTTTTCTTCCAAGGAGTAAGTGTCTTCTAATTTCATGGCTGCAGTCATCATCTGCAGTGATTTTGGAGCCCCCCAAAATAAAGTCTGACACTGTTTCCCCATCTATTTCCCATGAAGTGATGGGACCGGATGCCATGATCTTCGTTTTCTGAATGTTGAGCTTTAAGCCAACTTTTTCTCTCTCCTCTTTCACTTTCATCAGAGACTTTTGAGTTCCTCTTCACTTACCTAGATCTAAACTAGTTAGAAGTGTATTTTTCAGGCCCTGCCTGAGATCTCCTGGATCAGAAACTCTGAAGATAGGACCAAGTGGTCTAGCAAGCCCTGCAAGTGATTCTAATATGCTCTCATGCTTGGCATTCACTGTCTTAGAGGTTCAGTGACTCAGGCCTTCAGTGAGGTTCAGTCAGGGCTCAGGTCAGGGACCTCTTCACCTTACCCTTCTGCCTCCATGATAAGAGGCATTTATCCAGTGTCCAAGCTAATTTGAAAAAACTGTGTGTAGTCAGTATTGGGGTTATGCTAGATACTATCAAGCATAGTGTCTGTAAATTACAGAAACTGGCTACTTTAAATATAAAGCAGAAGAGTGAAAAAACTGTATTCTTCTACTTATATGCATGTAAATATCTCTTTTATTCTGATATGTGACATTGTAAATTAAATTTATCTAACTTCAAATGTTTACCCTTTGGTGTTTTACCTATATTGACAGTTACAGCACTTACATGTAACGTGTTAAATGTATTTGAGTATGTATATTTAAAATTTTCAAATTCTAATGGATTTTTAAAAAACAGGATTCTAATGGTCCTCTTTTAATGTTTATCTTAAACTCATGTCTTCTACATTTATACTGCTTCCCTGTCTCTGATGTATGACATTTTACATCTTTTCTTCATCATGGAAATTGATATCTAGTTTTGCAACTTTGACATCATGAGAAACGCTGGGCTGGAAGAAACACAAGCTGGAATCAAGATTGCCAGGAGAAATATCAATAACCTCAGATATACAGATGACACCACCCTAATGGCAGAAAGTGAAGAGGAGCTAAAAAGCCTCTTGATGAAAGTGAAAGAGGAAAGCGAAAAATTTGGCTTAAAGCTCAACATTCAGAAAACGAAGATCATGGTATCCGGTCCCATCACTTCATGGGAAATAGATGGGGAAACAATGGAAACAGTGTCAGACTTTATTTTGGGGGACTCCAAAATCACTGCAGATGGTGACTGCAGCCATGAAATTAGAAGACACTTACTCCTTGAAAGAAAAGTTATGACTAACCTAGATAGTATATTCAAAAGCAGAGACATTACTTTGCTGACTAAGGTCCGTCTAGTCAAGGCTATACTTTTTCCTGTGGTCATGTATGGATGTAAAAGTTGGACTGTGAAGAAGGCTCAGCACTGAAGAATTGATGCTTTTGAACTGTGGTGTTGGAGAAGACTCTTGAGAGTCTCTTGGACTTCAAGGAGATCCAACCAGTCCATTCTAAAGGAGATCAGTCCTGGGATTTCTTTGGAAGGAATGATGCTAAAGCTGAAACTCCAATACTTTGGCCACCTCAGTGAAGAGTTGACTCATTGGAAAAGACTCTGATGCTGGGAGGGATTGGGGACAGGAGGAGAAGAGGACGACAGAGGATGACATGGCTGGATGGCATCACAGATTGGATGAATGTGAGTTTCAGTGAACTCGGGGAGTTGGTGATGGACAGGGAGGCCTGGCATGCTGCGATTCATGGGGTCGCAAAGAGTTGGACACGAATGAGCAAATGAACTTTGCAACTTTCTCCCTTGTCACTTATATTTTTTCTCTTATAAAATTTTACGTCACATAATGTCTTTATCAAAGCTCTGGACTCATTTTCAGTTTATTTTTTGGAGGCATAGAGAGACTTTTGACAGAATTCATGATGAATGGTTATTTTTCTTCTTTGGAATGAAACAGCCCTTTCACTGAAATACATTTTTAATTTAGTTGTCCTTGTCAAATTTTTAGTTTTTCCCCATCCCCTATCTTTGGTTAATTATTTGATAATTTCCCAATAGAAAATATGTTTTTTCACAGACACAAATCCTTATCCTGCCATGCAAGTTCCTGCCTGCTGTGAATCACTGCCTGATTATCATTCTTTAGATCTTGGTTGTATGTTACTTTTTTTGGAATCCTTTCCTGAACCTGAAGACTGGGTCAGATCAACCATCATATGTCTTCAGAGTACTTCCTGTTCCCAGCTCTCCTTATAGTCATGTATCTATGCGCTTACTTGCTTGAGCTCTGCCTTTTCCATCAAATCTTTTGAAGGGCCAGGAATCTCTCTGTTTTACTCATCGTTTTCTTTTTAGCACCTGCATGTAGTAGGTACTCAAGAAATATTTGAGGTGTTGAATGGACTGAACTCCCAGAAATACACTGGCTGCTCAGGAGCAATTCCTTATATTAATGTCAAGTTTGGGGAACAATTTACTAACACACAGGGATGAAAGAGAATATTTACTCAGGGTCACCAGAGGCCAGTTACTGAGTCACAGTTGTGGGACAGAAAGACAGTGCCTCTAGCACAAAGTCTGATATAGTGCTATAAATAGAAGAAAGGTAAGCATTGGTAATAAAATGGATAGCTAGGAAGGTTTAGACCAATAAGAAATATATAAGGAAACATTTCAGGGCTAGCAGCTCAGAATTATGACTATAAAAACAGTCTCCTTTCATTCAGTAACCTGTGGGATCTGGGAAGAGTTTCTTAGGTAATAGTGAAGAATCAGAACACTAAAGCTTAAGAAATGACTTTTGGAATTTCTTAGAAATACCTATGTTCATTTAGAGGTATTAACTGCTTTATCAAGGGCAATAGGTTTAAAACAGAATAACTACTAGAATTAAGGGTTTTGTTGAGAGTATTTCTTTGCTAGCTTTTTCTGTTGTCATTTTTTTTTTGATGTCATAGTAACAGGCTCCAAATTTAAAAATAAATTCCTTTCACAGCATTTTAAACCAAGCAACTATGCAAAAATATAATCAGTCACCTCATTCCCTTGAAATATATAGCTGAAAGAGCAATAAATAATCCACCAATGTGGACAGGATGGAAGAAACAGAAGTGGAAGAAAATTTAGTGTAAGGAAAAAATATAAAAAATCTATTTATAGAAACATTTATTTTCATATTGCCTAGTTAATAATTAGTGACATCTTTTAGTTTCCTCTATTTATAACTTCCCTCTTCCTCCTGCCACATAAAATTATCCAATTTTACATAATTTCATATGTATAATAATTCTAGTACAGTACTGAAGGAGATAATCCCTTGTGACTGGTTTTCTTTGCTTCTGGGTTAGCTGCTTAATGCTAAAAACAACTCAGCTTGAATGACTCAAAGCATAGCAAGAAAATAATAATAAAAAATTCTACACCAGAGTAAAGGAACTTTTCCCAAACATGTAATAGAACAAATAGGCTGCCACACAGTTTTTCAATTAAATAAATGTTTTAAATTTTGTCACAGGAAGAAACTATAGAATGACTTAATTACAAAGGTTGCAGTTTTTCTTCATATTGCTAAAGTAGTCATAGCTTTCACTTTTATATTTGTTTTCTAGATTCATTATAACACATTCTGTGTTGGGAAGTGAAGAAATGGGCAATGTGCTTATTCTAGTATATTTCTCACTAGTTCAGTTCAGTTCAGTTCAGTCGCTCAGTTGTGTCAGACTCTTTGCAACCCCATGAATCACAGCACACCAGGCCTCCCTGTTCATTACCATCTCTCGGAG
>SJYC01114561.1:0-17894 GCA_006408675.1 Madoqua kirkii | reverse complement strand
ATCTATAATAGTATTCCCCTTTTCATTTCTTATATTTGTACTTGCCTCTCTCTGATCTGTATGAAAGTCTTCTAATGTTATGTTATCTTTCCATAGATTTAATTTTTGGCTGTGTTGATTTTTTAAATTTATATTTGTTACTATTTTATTTCTACTTTTAATAATTTTATCTAGTTAAGTAACCTAATTTTTTTCCTTTTCAAACTTTCTGAGATGAATATTAGGAAGTTGATATTCACTCATTCTTCTTTTCCTAATCTAGGCATGCAAGGCTATAAATTTTCTCTTTAAACACAGCCTTATATGCATCCCACAAGTTCTACTATGCTGTCATTCAGTTTAAAATATTTTCTGATTTCCACTATGATGTCTTTTTAAATACATGTTTTGTGAGTGTATTCCTTTATGTCCATGTGTGAAGATTTTCTAATTGTCTCTTTGCTTTTGCTTTCTTGTTTAATTCCATTATGGTGCAAGATATTGAATGATTTGTTTGCTGAAATTTGTTTAGACTTGTTTTATGGCCCAGCATAGAATGTTATGGTCCAACAATAGACAAATGTTCCAGAATCACCTGAAAAGAATGTGAATTCTGTCATTGTTGGATACAATGCTGTTTGTTACCAAGTCACATTTGTTGGCTGTTTTGTTTATATAATCTAGAAATGTACTGTTTTTCTAAATCTGTTTGCTCTTTAGTTTTTGTTGGTTGTTTAAAACTACCCACCATGCTTTAAGGTATTTTTTCCTCATTTTAATTCAGTCAGTTTTTGCTTTATATACTGTAAAGCTATTAATATATAATATATTGCATGTTAATTTAAAGTCTCTTTATCTTCTTAGTGGATTGAGTTTTTAAAATCTTGTAAATACTCTCTTTATTTTAATAAGGGTTTCCCTGGTGGCTCAGACTTGTTTTTCTAAATCTGTTTGCTCTTTAGTTTTTGTTGGTTGTTTAAAACTACCCACCATGCTTTAAGGTATTTTTTCCTCATTTTAATTCAGTCAGTTTTTGCTTTATATACTGTAAAGCTATTAATATATAATATATTGCATGTTAATTTAAAGTCTCTTTATCTTCTTAGTGGATTGAGTTTTTAAAATCTTGTAAATACTCTCTTTATTTTAATAAGGGTTTCCCTGGTGGCTCAGACAGTAACAAATCTGTCTGCAATGCAGGAGTCCCAGTTTTGATCTCTGAGTCAGGAAGATACCTTGAAGAAGGGAATGGCTACCCACTCCAGTATTCTTGCCTGGAGAATTCCATGGACAGAGGAGCCTGGCAGGCTATATTCCATGAGTTCTCAAAGAGTTGAACACAACTGAGTGACTAACATTTCACTTCACTTTTCTTATTTATGACTTTCTGGTAACTCAGACAGTAAAGCATCTGTCTACAATGTGGGAGACCAAGGTTCCATTTCTGGGTTGGGACGATACCCTGGATAAGGAAATGGCAATTCACTCCAGGACTATTGCCTGGAAAATCCCATGGACAGAGGAGCCTGGTAGGCTACACGTCCATAAGGTCTCAAAGAGTTGAACACGACTGAGCGACTTCACTTCACTTTCTTATTTATAGGTCTTTTGGACACAGTACTCTTCAAGGCCCCAAAGTGAAAACACCATATGTTTAAATAGGTGTGCTTATCATGCTTTGTGCCATCAAAACTTTTAAGTACTATGAGAGGAAGAAAATTCTGGAATGCAAGTTCCCATATTGGTAGCTTTGGCTTTGGGAGTGTAATGATAGAACTTACGATATTCACTTTAGAGAGAATTTGCCTTACATGTCCTCAGACCATAAAATTCATGGATATGTATTAGCAAAGGATCACTAATTTTATCACACTTTGTGTATATTATTTGTCATATTGAATTTGTCTTTCCACACATGTCATTTGTAAGATAAAACCAGTATTCAAGACATTAATTTTTGTATACTAGTTGTTGGTTCAGTTCTTGGTATGTTCATTTATATAAAATTTGAGTACCTTCCATGTTTCAGGAGCTTTGAATAGCAGAAGATAAAATAATCTCTCTTTAAGATACTTTCCTGTCATATACCAAAATATTGATGTCATAAATATACCAATCACTGATAATCCATGATGATAGAAACATCACTTTAGAAATGGTGCTCTTGTGAAGTGCACAGCCTGCAAGATTGTGTACAGTGGTCCCATTGTATAACACACACTCCTTGGCTTCAGAGAGCTCCCAGTGCAGCCAAAGAATAGTCACAAGTGAAGCTATGAGGCAGCTGTATTGTGCATATAATAAAGGTATGCATAAAGAGTGTAGGCACCATAAGTGACATTGTAGTGTGGAGGTGTGGGAAATATTTCCAAGGAGAGGTTGTCAAGTATGAGTAAAGTATTCACTAGAAATACAAGGAAGGGGGATTCAATGAGAGTAATTTTCCAGCTGTGCTGGAAATGTCTCTCCTTTCTTCAGCTAGTAACCTGTTCTCCTCATGACACACAGCTGTGTGTACCTTTAGGCAATTACTAGGTGATATCTGGTCGATATTAGCTTCTGAAACAGTTTTGTTTGTATATAGTAGAACACAATATTGCCCTGAGCATTTTTGCTCTCACAAGTGTGAAATCCCTGAACCGTCAGTTACTGAATGCCTCCTTACGTGCCAGCATTCCCAGGTGACACAGTAGTAAAGAATCCACCTGCCAGTGCAAGAGCCACAGGAGTTGTGAGTTTGATCCCTGGGTGAGGAAGATCCCCTGGAGGAGGAAATCGCAACCTACTCCAGTATTCCTGCCGAGAAAATCCCATGGACAGAGGAGACTGCAGGCTATACTCCATGGAGTCACGAAGAATAGGACAAGACTGAGCAGGCATATACCTTATCTCCTTAGGTGCCAGGCTTTGTGTTGTCTAGGTCCTGTAGATGCAAACAGTGGTAAATCCATGGTCAATTCCTCAACTTTACAGGTCTAGCAAAGCAGAACAAAGACCTAGATACTGTAGAGAAAGTATAGGATACATATACCTATAAAGTGCTATTGTATAAAAAGAATCTTCGAAGAGATGATTTAGTGGTTTATATTTAAATAAGCATTTGTATTCTTAAGATTCCATTGCACTGAAGTCTGCTTTTCTGTCCATTTGTTTTCTTTTGAGTAGAATATATTGATTTATTCTATTTATGATAGTATAATGAGAGGAAAAATAAAACAAAAAAGGAAATCCTTTTTATTATGTATCCTTTCAACATCTTTTTCTGTTCATGTGCACATGCAGTACGGTCTGTGTTTTGAATTTAGAATTTTTCATGCTTTTTGGTGCCCTGTAGTCACTGATGCATCACAGTGGACTTAATGACCACTAGGCTCCTTGACTTTTTCATGTCTTTGGACCAAATTTCATGGTGTTGGTCAAACTCTTCTTATATAAAATAACGTTTCTGAAGTGTTAAAAGCATGGCTATTTTTTTTAAATTTACTGTGCTGCAGATTTTTAAGTCTGTTTTATACCCTTAAATTGTGTTTTGTGGTTTTATTTGCCTTTAACCTACAGAAGTTCAAAACTGGATAGCCCTTGGAAAAGTAGGCTAGAACAGTGATTAAGAGAATTGACTCTGGAGCCAGACTTCCTGAGTTCAAACACCAGCTCTTCTGCTTAATTATTGACTATAGGCAAGTGCATCGGTGCCTCATCTTCAGTTCAGTTCAGTCACTGTGTCGTGTCTGACTCTTTGAACCCCATGGACTGCAGCACGCCAGGCTTCCCTGCCTGTCACCAACTGCTGGAACTTGCTCAAACTCATGTGCATTGAGTCAGTGATATCATACAAACATTTCATCCTCTGTCATCTCCTTCTTCTCCTGCCTTCAATCTCTCCCAGCATCAGGGTCTTTTCCAATGAGTCAGTTCTTTGCTTCAGGTGGCCAAAGTATTGGAGTTTCTGCTTCAGCATCATTCCTTCCAATGAACACTCAGGACTGATCTCCTTTAGAATGGACTGATTGAATCTCCTTGCAGTCCGAGGGACTCTAGAGAGTCTTCTCCAACACCACATTTGAAAGTATCAATTCTTCGGCACTCAGCTTTCTTTATAGTCCAGCTCTCACATCCATACATGACTACTGGAAAAACCATCTTTGACTAGATGGACCTTTGTCAGCAAAGTAATGTCTCTGCTTTTGAATATGCTGGTCATAGCTTTTCTTCCAAAGAACAAGCATCTTTTAATTGCATGGCTGCAGTCACAATCCAAAAATAGTCTGTCACTGTTTCCATTGTTTCCCCATCTATGTGCCATAAAGTGATGGGACCAGATGCCATGATCTTAGTTATCTGAATGTTGAATTTTAAGCCAACTTTTTCACTCTCCTCTTTCACTTTTATCAAAAGGCTCTTTAGTTTTTCTTTCCTTTTTGCAATGAGGGTGGTGTCATCTGCATATCTGAGGTTATTGATATTGATATTAATATCTTCAGTTCAGTTCAGTTCAGTTGCTCAGTTGTGACCCACACTTCACACCCCATGAATTGCAGCACGCCATACCTCCCTGTCCATCACCATCTCCTGGAGTTCTCTCAAACCTATATCCATCAGTCGGTGATGCCATCCAGCCACCTCATCTTCTGTCATCTCCTTTTCCTCCTGTCCCCAATCCTTCTCAGCATCAGAGTCTTTTCCAATGAGTCAACTCTTCGCATGAGGTGGCCAAAGTACTGGAGTTTCAGCTTTAGCATCATTCCTTCCAAAGAACACCCAGGGCTGATCTCCTTTAGGATGGACTTGTTGGATCTCCTTGAATTCCAAGGGACTCTCAAGAGTCTTCTCCAACACCACAGTTCAAAAACATCAATTCTTCAGTGCTCAGCTTTCTTCACAGTCCAACTCTCACATCCATACATGACCACAGGAAAAACCATAGCCTTGACTAAACGAACCTTTGTTGGCAAAGCAGTGTCTCTGCTTTTGAATATACTATCTAGGTTGGTCTTAACTTTTCTTCCAAGGAGTAAGCGTCTTTTAATTTCATGGCTGCAGTCACTATCTGCAGTGATTTTGGAGCCCCCAAAAATAAAGTCTGACACTGTTTCCACTTTCCCCATCTATTTCCCATGAAGTGATGGGAACAGATGCCATGATCTTCATTTTCTGAATGTTGAGTTTTAAGCCAACTTTTTCACTCTCCTCTTTCACTTTCATCAAGAGGCTCTTTAGTTCATCTTCACTTTCTGCCATAAGGGTAGTGTCATCTGCATATCTGAGGTTATTGATATTTCTCCTGGCAATCTTGATTGCAGCTTGTCCTTCTTCCAGTCCAGCATTTCTCATGATGTACTCTGCATATAAGTTAAATAAGCAGGGTGACAGTATACAGCCTTGATGGACTCCTTTTCCTATTTGGAACCAGTCTGTTGTTCCATGTCCAATTCTAACTGTTGCTTCCTGACCTGCACACAGATTTCTCAAGAGGCAGGTTAGGTGGTCTGATATTCCCATCTCTTTCAGAATTGTCCACAGTTTATTGTGGTCCACACAGTCAAAGGCTTTGGCATAGTCAATAAAGCAGAAATAGATGTTTTTCTGGAACTCTCTTGCTTTTTCCGTGATCCAGCAAATATTGGCAATTTGATCTCTGGTTTCTCTGCCTTTTCTAAAGCCAGCTTGAACATTAGGAAGTTCATGGTTCATGTATTGTTGAAGCCTGGCTTGGAGAATTTTGAGCATTACATTACTAGCATGTGAGATGAGTGCAATTTTGTTGTAAAATGGAGATAATAGTATCTATTCCACAGGATTATTGTGAGTATTAAATAAGTTAATATATTTAAGTTCTTACAGTGGTGCCTAGAGTAAGTATTAATTTTGTTGTTAATAAGATGTATATTAAATAAACCATAAGAGAGGTTCTCTTGTATTGCAGTAAATATAGTATATGTTGTTTTATACCATAGATGCATAATAGAGATACTATTAGTATTTATAATTAAAGTATATTTTGAAAGAGTAGTTCAGTTGGTAAATTGATTATTTTATCTCTCATCCAAACTAGTTGTGGTCACATAAACAAAAGCCATCACATTTTTAATATAAGCAGATTAAACAGAAAGTGGTTAGTTCATAATATAGTATATAGAGCAATGTGCCATAAACATAAGTTACAAGCTGGAATCAAGATAACTGGGAGAAACATCAACAGCCTCAGATATGCGGATGATACCACTCTAATGGCAGAAAGCTAAGAGGAACTAATGACGCTCTTGGTGAGGGTGAAGGATGAGAGTGAAAGAGCTGCATTAAGACTAAATATTAAAAAAGTTCTCTTGCTTTTTCCGTGATCCAGCAAATATTGGCAATTTGATCTCTGGTTTCTCTGCCTTTTCTAAAGCCAGCTTGAACATTAGGAAGTTCATGGTTCATGTATTGTTGAAGCCTGGCTTGGAGAATTTTGAGCATTACATTACTAGCATGTGAGATGAGTGCAATTTTGTTGTAAAATGGAGATAATAGTATCTATTCCACAGGATTATTGTGAGTATTAAATAAGTTAATATATTTAAGTTCTTACAGTGGTGCCTAGAGTAAGTATTAATTTTGTTGTTAATAAGATGTATATTAAATAAACCATAAGAGAGGTTCTCTTGTATTGCAGTAAATATAGTATATGTTGTTTTATACCATAGATGCATAATAGAGATACTATTAGTATTTATAATTAAAGTATATTTTGAAAGAGTAGTTCAGTTGGTAAATTGATTATTTTATCTCTCATCCAAACTAGTTGTGGTCACATAAACAAAAGCCATCACATTTTTAATATAAGCAGATTAAACAGAAAGTGGTTAGTTCATAATATAGTATATAGAGCAATGTGCCATAAACATAAGTTACAAGCTGGAATCAAGATAACTGGGAGAAACATCAACAGCCTCAGATATGCGGATGATACCACTCTAATGGCAGAAAGCTAAGAGGAACTAATGACGCTCTTGGTGAGGGTGAAGGATGAGAGTGAAAGAGCTGCATTAAGACTAAATATTAAAAAAGCTAAGATCATGGCATCCAGTCCTATGACTTCATGGCAGACAGAAGGGAAAAAGGCAGAAGCAGTGACAGATTTCCTCTTCTTGGGCTCCAAAATCACTGCAGATGGTGACTGCAGCCATGAAATCAGACTATTGCTTCTTGGCAAGAAAGCAGTGACAAACCTAGCCAGTGTGTTGAATAGCAGAGACATAATTCTCCTAACTAAGGTCTATATAGTCAAGGCTATGGGCTTCCCAGTGATCACCTTATGGTGGTGAGAGCTGGACTGTAAAGAAGGCAGAATGCCAAAGAATTGATGCCTTTGAACTGTGGTGCTAGAGAAGACTGCCAAGAGTCCCTTGGACTCAAGGAGATCAAACCAGTCAATCTTAAGGGAGATCAACCTTGATTATTCACCGGAAGGAGTGATGCTGAAGCTTCAGCTTCAGTATTTTGGTCATTTGATGCAAACAGATGACTCATTGGAAAAGTCCCTAATGCTGGGAAAGATGGAAGGCAGAAGGAAAAGTGAGTGTCAGAGGATAAGATGGCTGGATGGCATCACTGATAGAATGAACATGAACTTGGGCAAACTCCTGGAGATGGTGAGGGACAGAGAGGCCTGGATGCTGCAGTCCATGGGGTCACAAAGAGTCGGACACAACTAGGTGACTGACCAACAGCAACAGACATAAGCACGTGCCCAAGCCTCCTGATTCAGGATCTACTGCAGTGCTCCTTAAAATGCAGATTCTGGGGCCCATTGTAGACTTAGTGTGCAGTTAAATATCTGGGTAGAGACCCTCAGAATTAGGTGATTCTTATGCACACAGCATGCTATAGAGCAATTGTGTTTCTTTTTTTTTTTCTCTTAAGGTTAGCTCGAATGACAGATGGTTTAATTTAAAGACCTATAAAGTATACTAAAGTAGTGCCCGTCATACATAAATACCAAAGTAGTTTATATCATGTCAGGAACATAGAGAGGAAGCCTTTTGATGAATGAGCTCATAGGCATTCTTTGGCAAAAATCTTGCAAATGTCCTCTAATACTCTAGCTGGGCTTACATTAACCTGACATTCTACCCCCTGGGAAGTAAATTTTGTGGCTTGATTTAAAGTGTGTGTGTGTGTGTGTGTGTGTGTGTGTGTGTGTGTGTGTGTGTTTTATCAAGTCACTGTTTTGGGAGGAGGGAAAGCAGTCTTTGTGGGTGGCCTTTTGCCACTCTTGCATAAATTATTTTGCTTTGATGTAGATTTCTACATTACTTCCTTCATGATGTTTTCCAAAGTTTTTTATTTCCAGACTTGTGTCAAATAGGTATTGGCATATGAGAGATTTAATTTATATTTAAATCTTTTTGTTTTTTTGTGATTTTTTTTCCCTGGACTACAGTACCTGTGGAGTAAAGTTTTCAAGCCTAAGTTTTCAGCTTAATAAATTTTTACAAATGTAATCATCATGCAATTTGAGTTATCGAATGACTCCAAAATCACCAAAGCTTACCTTGTACCATCTTCTAGTCAGTAACACACCAAAGTCAATCACCATTCTGCATTCTGTCAACACAGTATAATTTTGGCCTTTTGTGAAATTAATATATATAATATAAATTGAATCATAATGCTATTTATTTTTCATCTGATTTCTTTAACTTAAAATTGTGTCTATGTGGTTAGTTCATGTTACTGTGTGCAGTAGCAATTTGTTCTTTTTTTACATTTATAAAACAGTTTTATTGAGATGCAGTTAAGATGCTAAACATATTTACACTTAAATGTTCAATTTTATAAATTTAGATATATTAAATTTATATATAAATGTAATATACTCATGAAACTACCACTACAGTCAAGATAATGAGCATATTCATCACCTGCAAAAATTCATTCTTACCAATTTGTTTGTTTTGAAATCTAGTTGATTTACAATGTTGTGTTAGTTTCTGGTATACAGCAAGACGATTCAGCAATGTATGCATTCTTTTCCATTATAGTTTCTTATAAGATACTGAATATTGATATTATAAGGTATATAAGGTATTGAACATAGTTCCTGTGCTATATAGGACCTTATTGTTTATCTGTTTCATATATAGTAGTTTGTATCTATTAATCCCAAACTTATGATGTATACCTCACCTTCTCTTTACCTTTTGGTAGCCATAAATTTGTTTCCTATGTCTGTCAGTCTGTTTTGTAAATCACATTTGTATTGTATTTTAGATTCCACATGTAAGTGATATCATACGATGTTTGTCTTTCTCTGATATATTTCACTTAGTATAGTAATCTCTAGGTCTTTCTATTTCATGTATATGGCAGTATTTCATTCTTTTTTAATGGTTGAATAGTATTGCATTGTCTAACTATACCGCGTCTTTATCGTTCATCTGTTGATAGACATTTAGGGTGCTTCCATGTCTTGGCTATTCCAAGTAGTGCTGCAGTGAACACTGGAGTGCATGTATCTTTTCAAATTGTAGGTTTCTCTGGCTATGTGCCCAGGAGTCAGATTGCTGGGTCATATGACAACTCTAGTTTTTTAAGGAAACTTCATACTGTTTTCCATAGTGGCTATACCAATTTACATTCCTGCTAACAGTGTGGGAAGGTTCACTTTTCAGTTTGTTCTTTTTAATTGCTTTATACTATTCACTTGTACAGTTTAGCATGATGTAGTCATTCTAGCTCAGAGAAGGCAATGGCACCCCACTCCAGTACTCTTGCCTGGAAAATCCCATGGACGCAGGAGTCTGGAAGGCTGCAGTCCATGGGGTCGCTGCAGTCCCTGCAGTCAGTAGGACATGACTGAGCGACTTCACTTTCACTTTTCACTTTCATGCATTGGAGAAGGAAATGGCAACCAGCTCCAGTGTTCTTGCCTGGAGAATCCCAGGGATGGGGGAGCTTGGTGGGCTGCCGTCTATGGGGTCACACAGAGTCGGACACGACTGACGCAACTTAGCAGCAGCAGGAGCAGTCATCCTAGCTAGGCTTCCCTGGTGACTTAGACGGTAAAGAGTCCACCGGCAATGCAGAAGACCCAGGTTCGATTCCTGGATGGGGAAGATCCCTTGGAGAAGAACATAGCAATGCACTCCAGCAGTCTTACCTGCAGAATCCTATGGACAGAGGAGCCTGGTGGATTACAGTCTGTGGGATCACAGAGTCCGACACAACTGATCGACTAACACATACACACATTCATCGTATGTGTTTTTCAGTTTTAACTATTATACATAGCTATGAATATTGTTTGTGAATTATGGTGGTTGTTTACATGCACTTATTTCTGCTTGGTGTTTGCATAGTAGAATTACAATGTCTTGGAGTATGCATATGTTCAACTCTAGTAGATAATGCTAAGGGTTAGCAAAATAGCATACCAATGTACCTTCCAACCTGCAGCAGACAAGAGTTCCAGTTGATTCAAATCCCACTCGATGCTTGATTTTGTCAAGTTTTATTTTCTAGTTTTAGTGGTTGTGGTAGGTATGTTTTACTTGACTTTAATTTGTTTTTTTCTGATGTTTTAACAAGATAGAGAACATTCACATATATTTGTAGGCTATTAGACTTATTTTTGTGAAGTGCACATTTAAGAACACGTTTAAAAACTGAACATTTGTCTTGTTCTTAATGTTTTGTAGGTGTACTTATATACTCTGGATATGAATACTTTGTTGGATATATTTTGCAAATATTTTCTCCAACTCTGTGGTTCAATGTCTTTTAATTATTAATGTTTCAATGTAAATTGAAACAGGGATCTGGCACATCTTTATTATACTTTTTTTCCTAAGAATTTGAGTCTTCATACTCTTTTAAATAGATTTTTTTCTAATTTTTTGTTGATAAATATTATTTGTTGTTGTTGGCTGTTAATATGTAAAATTCAAATATATGGATTATATTATGGGTTGTCATTTCCTTCTCCGGGGATCTTCCCTTCACAGTGATTGAACCCACATCTCCTGCATTGGCAGGTGGATTCTTTACCACTGAGCCATCAGGGAAGCTCCGTTTAATTATATACCTATTCTCACATGTAGGACTTCTCTCCAGTATTTTTTTTTCTCTTTTTGTAAAAATATATTTGATATGGAAGATCACCTTTTTAAACATATATTTCATTTGTTATTTACTTATTGGCTGTTTTAGGTCTTTGTTGCTTTGCACAGGCTTTCTCTAGTTTTGGCAAGCAGGGACTACTCTCTAGTTGCTGTGCTCGGGTTTCTCATCGTGGTGCTTCTCTTGCCGAGCATACACTGTGGGCGCTCAGGCTTCAGTAGTTGTAGTTGTGGGTTCAGTAGTTGTGGTTTCGGGCTCTAGAGCATGGCCTCCATAGTTGTGGTGCACGGGCTTAGTTGCTCCATAATATGTGGCATTTTCCCAGACCAGGGATCAAACCAGTGTCCTCTGCACTGCAAATCGGATTCTTAACCATTGAACCATCAGGAAAGCCTCAGTTTTTGTTTGATGATATCACTTCCAGTACCATTAGAAACTTCAGTAACAATTAGTTATGGTTTTCCTTTCCATTAGTCTAGCTTTTGTGCATTGATGCCTTATGATCTATCTAAGTCCTCATTTTCTCTAAACTCAAATTACTTACCCACTGATTTGTTTGCTCACTTATTTGTTTAACAGATATTTATTGCTTTAGTGCTGTTAATATGTAAAATTCAAATATATGGATTATATTATGGGTTGTCATTTCCTTCTCCAGGGGATCTTCCCTTCACAGTGATTGAACCCACATCTCCTGCATTGGCAGGTGGATTCTTTACCACTGAGCCATCAGGGAAGCTCCGTTTAATTATATACCTATTCTCACATGTAGGACTTCTCTCCAGTATTTTTTTTTCTCTTTTTGTAAAAATATATTTGATATGGAAGATCACCTTTTTAAACATATATTTCATTTGTTATTTACTTATTGGCTGTTTTAGGTCTTTGTTGCTTTGCACAGGCTTTCTCTAGTTTTGGCAAGCAGGGACTACTCTCTAGTTGCTGTGCTCGGGTTTCTCATCGTGGTGCTTCTCTTGCCGAGCATACACTGTGGGCGCTCAGGCTTCAGTAGTTGTAGTTGTGGGTTCAGTAGTTGTGGTTTCGGGCTCTAGAGCATGGCCTCCATAGTTGTGGTGCACAGGCTTAGTTGCTCCATAATATGTGGCATTTTCCCAGACCAGGGATCAAACCAGTGTCCTCTGCATTGCAAATCGGATTCTTAACCATTGAACCATCAGGAAAGCCCCAGTTTTTGTTTGATGATATCACTTCCAGTACCATTAGAAACTTCAGTAACAATTAGTTATGGTTTTCCTTTCCATTAGTCTAGCTTTTGTGCATTGATGCCTTATGATCTATCTAAGTCCTCATTTTCTCTAAACTCAAATTACTTACCCACTGATCTGTTTGCTCACTTATTTGTTTAACAGATATTTATTGCTTTAGGTTCACTGGACTACTTTTTAGCACATTTCCCCATTTAAAAACGTGGATACAATCATTAATTATCAGGTGTCACTTTTACTCACAAAAGTATCATTCAAGAGGAGTTATTTATGTCACTCTGTCTACATTACCATGGAATCAATATAATGAAGTGTTCCAAAGCAAATAGGTTAAAGATGCACTAACTCTAATATATTATATGCTGCTTCTGTGAATACAACTGTTATTAACAACAAATACTATGTAGTATATGTCTAGTTTTCAGCCTTGTTGTTAAAGTTACATGCTCTGGTGAGTCATATTATCTGTGACCATTCTTTGCTTTACCAAGAACTTATGCGGACTTTCATCAAACAAGAGGAAAAATATAGCACATGAAGTTACCCTTGAACACTATTTTTTCTTTTTTGAACTTTTGGCTTTAAGGATGTTAGTAGAAAGTCATCTGGGACTGCTAAATATGTTGATGAGAGTCAGATGAGAGGGCAGGCTTGAACAGGGCAGTCTTTGATCAATTGCTTTAAGGATTTTTTAAGATAGTCTTTTATTTGGATGAACAGCATTCTAGGCTGATGAAATAAGAAAAAAAACAAAAATGAGTAGGCTGTGTGATGACTAACCATTATGTTAACCCTTCTGGAGAAGAATTAAAAGCAGGCTACAAAAGAGGTGTGTAGTTTAGGAAGAGAAATATTTGCATGCATGCGCGTGCTCAGTCCCTCAGGCATAGCTGACTCTTTGTGACCTCAGACGTCACAGAGCCTACCCGTCAGGCTCCTCTGTCCCTGGGATTTCCCAGGCAAGGATACTGGAGTGGGTTATCATTTCCTTCTCCAGTGGATCTTCCCGACCCAGGGATCAGATCCTCATCTTCTGCATCTGTTTGGCCAGTGACAAAAGGTTTAGATTTAATGAAGAAAGGAAATTTGCACTAAGTACTCTTGGAGTAACACCTAAGGAAGACAGTTTAAGTGGCTGAACATAGAATGAGTATGGACTCAAAACAATGAAAGAGAAGACACAGTCCAATATACATAGAACACGGAATATGACATTGGAGTCTGAAGTGCTGACAGAATGGCACACCTAAGAATATTGTGTAGCAAGAATTATCAGAATTTGCCAATGACTTGATGAGGCAAGCAAAGTAGAAATGACCTCAGGGTTTTGATTGCCTGAATAGGAGGTATTGAATACAGGAAGATTACTGAATAATGCATTATGTTAGGATAAGTTGACTATTTGAGAATAATAATAATGAGAAGGCATTGGAGCAGAATGTAGAAATGTCTCAACTCAGTATTTGTAGCTCAAGGGTTAAAAACATATTAAAACTCAGTGACTGAATGATTTGTCCAAGGGAATGTGTGTAAAAAAAACACAAAGGGCCTTGCTTGGGTGATTCTCAGACAATTGGAGACAAGCATAGCATCCAGCAAAGGACCTCCTAAAGAGATATATGGAAAAGTAAAAGTAGAGAGGAATGAAATATTTAGTTGGAAGACCACATCAGTGAAGAGAATATGGGCTGATGCACTCGACTGAAGAAAGTGAAACTGGTTAGAAAAGAAGATGATTAGAGACAAAGGGAAATAAATCCTGATTTGACTCAGGTCAGCTTCCATAAAGCAGCAGCTATAGTGACTGTATGCTGGAGGGGGAAAGGATAAGGATGAGTAGCTACAGGCGGGGAGTGAACATTATTACACTGAAAACTAAACAAAGGTAAAATATACTTCCAGGAATGTTTTGTGTAAACAAATCCCTGGACTAGGTCAAAGGGTTTATAAAATATTGCTTAAGAACACCTATCACATAACAGATGGGCTTCCCAGGTGGCGCTAATGGTAAAAATCTCATTTGTTCAATGCAGGAGGCATAGAGACGCAGGTTCGATTGGTGGGTCAGGAAGATTCCCTGGAGGAGGGCACGAAAACCCACTCCAGCATTCTTGCCTGGAGATTCCCAAGGACAAAGGAGCCTGGCAGGTTACAGTCCCTAGGGCTGCAGAGTCGGACACAACTGAAGCGACTGAGCATGCCAGCACCTCATGTAATAGGTGCCCTGTAGAAGTTTGTTAAATGAATGGGTCCTCTCTCATCCCTGTCTTGTACACATCCTGTCACTTTTGGTGCATTTTCTGTCATGTACTAACAGGGACCCTAGTGGAACAGTTATCTGGAAATGTAAGCCAGGGGCCATATTGTAAGCAGTTCCTAAGGAATATGGGAGAGAAAAATCGAGGTATTAGGCAAACTGCCCCAAAGTACAGAATCACAGAAGGAAAATTTCCAGAGGCAGAAGGGATCTTGCAGGTCACTGAATAGCCCCACCCTCTGATTACACAGCTTTGGATGTGAGGCCCAGTTTTGTTAAATAACTTACCATCTATGTGTCAAGGTTCCGTTCCAGGAAATTGAAACCACACCAGCTATTTTAAGCATGAAAGGATTTAATATAAAGAAGTAGGCACACATTTAGATTCTTGGAAGGACTGGAAGAGTGACCATTTGGGCTTGGGCTCCGGGACTAGTTCTCAGAACGATGCAGCTGATTGGTCCATCTGGGCAGCTGCTCTTGCTGCTCCAGTCAGGGAGCCGGGAGAAGGAGCGAGCTATCCCTGGACCTGTTGACTCCAAGAAGTTGCTGCTGAAGGTGCTTTGTGAGGATAACAAACTGGCAGTACTGCAGCTGTACTTGGCTCAGCATCTACACAGCTGGCAACCAGACCTAGGATGTTACTATAGAAAACCCCAGTCCCCACAGTGTCTCCCAAGCCACACCTGCTACTTCTGAGTTCAAATCTTACCTGAGTACCTCTAATTGGCTTCACCAAAGGCTCACCTGGGAGCCTGAAGGCAAGCACACTTGGACTCACAGCTTCTGCAGGAGTATACAACACAAGGATGCTGGAATGGATGTCCACTCTCATCATCAGATTTACAACCCTATGTCTTCAGCTCGGAAAGTACGTCACTGTGGGGAGAACACGGGAGGCTTGTCTTGCAGTCCCACTGTTACCATCGAATCTGTGTGCACACAAGAGAATTATGTAGATTCAGCTCTCCTTCTAGAAATCACCTTCTGATGTTGAGAGACCTCACAGTAGGGGAGCCACTTAATTTGTTTAAACCGGGCCACATTTGAAAATGGAGAGAAAAACCTATTCCTTTTCATGCCAGGATAATTAGCATGATGGAGCAGGGCACGGCAACTTACCCTGATATTCTTGCCTGGAGAATCCCATGGACACAGGAGCCTGGCAGACTACAGTCCATAGGGTTGCAAAGAGCCAGACACCACTGAAGTGACTTAGAACTCATGCACACAATAGGCATGATACAGAACTGTTCCCAAGAAAACAACCTCCAAGCCTATCTACAAAATATATGAGCTTCTTGATGATCTTACATCAGCCTCCATCAGTGACCACATCTGTCAACACAAATCTTCACTTGACTTTTTGCTCCATCCTCTTTAAAGTGCTGTTCCCCAAGGGTATCAGTACTGTTCAGGTCTTTTGCATATACTATGTCTTTGCCTGGAATGGCCCTCAGTGTATCCCCACATATCTTTCTTCTGTGCATCTTTCAAAATCCAGCGCTGCTGTCACCTCCTCTGTTGAAATGTCCTCAGATTCTCCCAGGTTACATGCTTTACATTGTATGAAAGTATCTGTTTATGTTTCTTTCCCATTAAGCTGTATCCACCTCAATGACAGAAACTGAGTTTATTCATTCTTTATTCGTAGAAACCAGATCCAATTCTATGTGGGAAAAATGCTCAAGAAATGTTTGGAAATAGATGGATGGGTGGAATCAAGGTAGAGAGGAAAGAAATAGGGAATGAACCAAACAAGGAACTGAAAGAAAGGATGTGGAGTGAGGGAAAACGAGAGCAGGAGGAAAGGAGGTAATGAGCCTTTTCTAGTGATTCTAACATTTTTTATTTGTGAGGATTATCCTCATATTACCAATCTGTGAAAGGTGAAAATGTGACAGTGAAGTCACTCAGTTGTGTCCGACTCTTTGTGACCCATGGACTGCAGACCTTCAGGCTTCTCAGTCCACGGGATTTTCTAGGCAAGAGTACCAGAGTGGATTGCCATTGCCTTCTCCAGGGGATCTTCCCAACCCAGGTATTGAACCTGGGTCTCCCACATTGCAGGCAGATGCTTTACCCTCTGAGCCACCAGAGAAGGGTCTTTCAAATTACTGAATGAATTGAGATGAAATCTGTTCACACTCACTTAGACTTGCGGACAGTGGTCTGGATTTCCCATCTGATACTTAAAGAAATTATCAGCATTTATTGACTTTGATGGCAATTCATTGATCAGTGATTTCATCCCATCTACATTAATCTATCCAATATGTTATTCCTCAGTTTTAGTTGAACATATAAACGTTTAGATTTCTTGCACTCAAACTGCAAAAAGACCTTTAAAATCTAGAAAGACAATTTTAGATGCAATCAATACTAGTTTGTACATCAATGAATCTTTCTTGTCTCTCTCTCTCTCTTTTTTTTCAGTTATCTCAGGATGGTTTCTTTCTTGAGTGAGTAGTTTCATCTTGCTTGTTGTGGCCCTTTTGTTGATTTTAAGGGATGGCCCACAATGAACCCGATTTATAGAATTTATTTTTGCCTTCGTTTCTGTAACATGACTTCCTGAAGTTCACCCCCAATTTTTTATCAGCTAAGTGTGATTTTAATAAAAAGTTTAGCTCTTAAGTCTCTGGAAAACTCAGTGCAAAATATTTTTAGTGGCTGTTTCAAACATTGTATTCTTTGGACTGTAAAGTGATACCTATGTTTGCTAAGGTTTTAATTTTTTGAACTTGCTCCCTGTTTGTGTTAAGTAATAAGCAGATTTGCAAGGGAAGGGTGCTACTCTTGGAAGACAGTTTCTTTCTTGTTTACAGCTTAGGCCTCTTGGCTTAGCCAGCTTATAATGAACAAATAAATTCACATTGTTTTATGAGAAAGATGAATACTTTTTCTTTTTTTGAGATTTACTGAATACTGCTCAGTCTTCAATTTCTCTCCCTTATTACACTGTATGTAAAAGGACGTAGTCCAGAATATTTAATATTTCATAAAAGTATGATTTTTGTATTAAAAAAGTATTGTCAGGGTTACACTGAACATGTTACTACTACCTAACTTCCATAAGTCCAACTAAATGTATATGGAAATTTTACTTAGAAAACTGTAACTTCTAGCAGTATCAGATTAGTAGGATGCAGTATCTTCCAAAGTTAAACTATGATTTTAGCTGAATAAGAGCAGCAGAAGAAACAAACTAGGAAACAGATTACTAATAGAGAATTTCTTATATTTAAAATGATATAAACAGCATTAATAACTTGGGATATTTTATTATAAACAATATTTATATTAAATATAAATTTAATTGTTACCATCAT
>SJYC01114560.1:0-45403 GCA_006408675.1 Madoqua kirkii | reverse complement strand
ATTCTAACATTTTTTATTTGTGAGGATTATCCTCATATTACCAATCTGTGAAAGGTGAAAATGTGACAGTGAAGTCACTCAGTTGTGTCCGACTCTTTGTGACCCATGGACTGCAGACCTTCAGGCTTCTCAGTCCACGGGATTTTCTAGGCAAGAGTACCAGAGTGGATTGCCATTGCCTTCTCCAGGGGATCTTCCCAACCCAGGTATTGAACCTGGGTCTCCCACATTGCAGGCAGATGCTTTACCCTCTGAGCCACCAGAGAAGGGTCTTTCAAATTACTGAATGAATTGAGATGAAATCTGTTCACACTCACTTAGACTTGCGGACAGTGGTCTGGATTTCCCATCTGATACTTAAAGAAATTATCAGCATTTATTGACTTTGATGGCAATTCATTGATCAGTGATTTCATCCCATCTACATTAATCTATCCAATATGTTATTCCTCAGTTTTAGTTGAACATATAAACGTTTAGATTTCTTGCACTCAAACTGCAAAAAGACCTTTAAAATCTAGAAAGACAATTTTAGATGCAATCAATACTAGTTTGTACATCAATGAATCTTTCTTGTCTCTCTCTCTCTCTTTTTTTTCAGTTATCTCAGGATGGTTTCTTTCTTGAGTGAGTAGTTTCATCTTGCTTGTTGTGGCCCTTTTGTTGATTTTAAGGGATGGCCCACAATGAACCCGATTTATAGAATTTATTTTTGCCTTCGTTTCTGTAACATGACTTCCTGAAGTTCACCCCCAATTTTTTATCAGCTAAAGCTAAGTGTGATTTTAATAAAAAGTTTAGCTCTGAAGTCTCTGGAAAACTCAGTGCAAAATATTTTTAGTGGCTGTTTCAAACATTGTATTCTTTGGACTGTAAAGTGATACCTATGTTTGCTAAGGTTTTAATTTTTTGAACTTGCTCCCTGTTTGTGTTAAGTAATAAGCAGATTTGCAAGGGAAGGGTGCTACTCTTGGAAGACAGTTTCTTTCTTGTTTACAGCTTAGGCCTCTTGGCTTAGCCAGCTTATAATGAACAAATAAATTCACATTGTTTTATGAGAAAGATGAATACTTTTTCTTTTTTTGAGATTTACTGAATACTGCTCAGTCTTCAATTTCTCTCCCTTATTACACTGTATGTAAAAGGACGTAGTCCAGAATATTTAATATTTCATAAAAGTATGATTTTTGTATTAAAAAAGTATTGTCAGGGTTACACTGAACATGTTACTACTACCTAACTTCCATAAGTCCAACTAAATGTATATGGAAATTTTACTTAGAAAACTGTAACTTCTAGCAGTATCAGATTAGTAGGATGCAGTATCTTCCAAAGTTAAACTATGATTTTAGCTGAATAAGAGCAGCAGAAGAAACAAACTAGGAAACAGATTACTAATAGAGAATTTCTTATATTTAAAATGATATAAACAGCATTAATAACTTGGGATATTTTATTATAAACAATATTTATATTAAATATAAATTTAATTGTTACCATCATTTTCAGAGAACTTTACAGCCTAAGAATAGTTTATTAAAGAAAAGGGAAGGAATATTAGTGACTATAGCAAGAAGATTATAGATGGGTTTATCTCTCAGGGTTCTTTTATTTTCAGTGACAGGAACTAACATCGAACTGCCTTTGGCAAGAATTGTTTTCCAAAGTAGTAAGAGAAGAATATCAAGTGGTAGTATTGTTTAATGACTCACAAAACTGAAAAATCAAGATTTAAAGAATGGTTGAATCCAGAGTCTCAGTGACATCATTGGAATATAACTTATGTCTCCATTAATAATCTTCACTTTCTTCTTCTTGTGCTAAATTTAAACCAGCAACTCTCCCATGCTCACCCCAAGCACCTTCATTGCTACATTCTGCCAGTTTATAAGCCCGGAAGAGAGAACTTCTCTTTCCTAATAGTTCCAAATAAAACAATTGTGCATCATAGTTTCAGTGCCATGATTTAAGCCATCTGTCCATCCAATTACTAGAGTCAGGGAAATGGAATATAGTACTAGGGCATGCCTGGATCGATTTCCACTGCTAGACCTGAGTCTTCAGGGGTGGAGTGGGGAAGTCAAGCCAGGAGGGTATAGATTAATGTAGCTACCTGAATTCCTGGAGAAAGACAGATACCTCACACCTAGAGTTGCCAGATATAGAAAGTGAAAATATATAATTCTCATTTAAAATGGAATATTAGATAAACATGGAAGAAATTCTTAGAATCAGGCAGGTCCCATGATAGTATTTGGGACATACTTATATAAAACAAATTGTCTGTCTGACAATTGAATTAAACAGAGAATACAGTATTTTGTCTGACAACCCTGCCCACATCCAAACATTTCAGTGATTTATTCAAGAAATGATTGGAATAGAGCTGAGCAAACAAAAGTGATGAGTCCATTCCTATAGTACTGAAGATCTGAACGTCAGCAGACATTACTGGGCCAAAAGAGTGTAGAAGTGTTCTGTAGGGAAGCAGATTACAATAACAGAAATGAAACATAAAATGTGTGAATGTAAAAGGAAAATAAAAGAGACCGATGGAAGACTGTTACTACGGAATGTGGTGTTGCCAGTGTCAACCACAAATTGGCATTTACCCAGAGCATTGCCAGCAGCTGAGCAACAAAGAAAGGCATTTGCCATCTGCATCTATGGAGATTGAATCCCATGCTGCTGTAGCTATTGACCCTCACCATCCCCTGAGGGAATTCAGGAAGGAGTGAGGCACTTTCTGCTCCAGGGAATCTGGTGGGACTGGTCTTTAGATAATTAGATGTTTTTAGGAACAAATTTTATTATCTCAGTACTTGTGTCTCTTCATATCTAGTTCAGTTCAGTCACACAGTCATGTCTGACTCTTTGCAACCCCGTGGACTGTAGCACACCAGGCTTCCCTGTCCATCATCAACTCCCAGAGCTTGCTCAAACTCACTTCCATAAAGTCAGTGATGCCATCCAATCATCTCATCCTCTGTCGTCACCTTCTCCTCTTGCCTTCAATCTTTCCTAGCATCAGGGTCTTTTCCAATGAGTCAGTTGTTTGTATCAGGTGGCCAAAGTATTGGAGTTTCAACTTCAGCATCAGTCCTTCCAAAGAAGCACTAAATCCCTTGATGGTGACATCAGATCCTCATGACTAACAAAAAACCTTTTGTAAAATGAATGCTTCATGATACTCCCCCTTCATCAAAACCTTGTATATTGACTTTCCCCCATTGCCTCTTCGGAAGCAGTCTCTCAGAGATATCTGAGATGCTGCCTCCTAGGCTGCAGTCCTCATTTTGCCCCAAATGAAACTTAACTCACAGCTCTCAATTTGTACATCTTTTCTGAGGTTCTCATTTCAAAGTGAAAGAATTCAGAGGCAGATTGGTAAATAAGAAGTGAATTTACCTAGAGAGAACAAGGCTTCCCTTGTGACTCAGCTGGTTAAGAATCTGCCTGCAATGCAGGAGACCTGGGTTTGATTCCTGGGTTGGGAAGATCCCCTGGAGAAGGGAAAGGCTAGCCACTCCAGTATTCTGGCCTGGAGAATTCCATGGGATCACAAAGAGTCAGACATGACTGAGCAACTTTCATTTTCAGGGTGAGTGTAGACCATCTCAGAAGGTGAGAGAAAGATCCCAAAAATATGACATGGTTAGTTTTTATGAGTTGGGTAATTTTATAGGCTACTGAGTGGAAGGATTATTCCAGTTATTTGGGGGAAGAAGCAGGGATTTCCAAGAACTGAGCAACTGCCCAATTTTTGGTCTTTTATGGTTAGCTTCTTGAAGAAAGTGAAAGATGAGAGGGAAAAAGCTGACTTAAAACTCAATATTTAGAAAACTACAATCATAGCATCTGGTCCTATCACTTCATGGCAAATAGATAGGGAAACAATAGAAATAGTGACAGACTTTATTTTGGGGGGCTCCAAAATCACTGTTGACTTTGGGCTCCAAAGTCACTGATGGTGACTGTACTTATGAAATTAAAAGACATTTGTTCCTAGAGGGAAAAAGCTGACTTAAAACTCAATATTTAGAAAACTACAATCATAGCATCTGGTCCTATCACTTCATGGCAAATAGATAGGGAAACAATAGAAATAGTGACAGACTTTATTTTGGGGGGCTCCAAAATCACTGTTGACTTTGGGCTCCAAAGTCACTGATGGTGACTGTACTTATGAAATTAAAAGACATTTGTTCCTTGGAAGAAAAGCTATGACCAACCTAGACAGCGTTATTAAAAAGCAGAGGCATTACTTCGCCAACAAAGGTCCATCTAGTCAAAGCTATGGTTTTTCCAGTCGTCATGTATGGATGTGAGAGCTGGACTATAAAGAAAGCTGAATGCCAAAGAACTGATGCTTTTGAACTGTGGTGTTGGAGAAGACTCTCGAGAGTCCCTTGGCCTACAAGGATACCCAACCAGTCCATCCTAAAGGAAATCAGTCCTGAATATTCATTGGAAGGACTGAATGTGAAGCTAAAACTCCCAATACTTTGGCCGCCTGATATGAAGAACTGACTCATTGGAAAAGACCCTGGTGATGGGAAAGACTGAAGGCAGGAGGAAAAGGGGATGATGACAGAGGATGAGATGGCTGGATGGCATCACCGACTCAATGGACACGAGTTTGAGTAAGCTCTGGGAGTTGGTGATGGACAGGGAGGCCTGGCATGCTGCAGTCCATTTGGTCACAAAGATTCAGACACGACTGAGTGACTGAACTGAACTGATTGTTAGCTTCAGAACTGTCATGGCACTGGTGGGGGTGTCATTTGGCATACTCATGTGTTACAATGTACGCATAATGAGGCTCAAGGTCTACTGGAAGTCAGTAATCTGCCATCTTGGATCTAATTTGTTCTAATCAGTTTCTGCCATATCCTGCATCTATGTCCTTTTTTATTTTAAAGGTTGTACCTTGACCCCTTCTCTCCTAACTCACTGGGAAGAGGAGGGCTTGAAAAGGAGGATTCAGCAATGTGAGCTGCCTATGCAACTTCCATTTCCCCCTCTTCTTTTATTTCAAAGCCTTCTGCTTTCATCTTTTTAAAATAGAATCTCAGTACTATTCATGAACCTGTACTTTTCCTAAACATGTACCTCAGAGGAGGTCAGCCTCAGTTGCAAAAGTTGACTTCTGATTGGAATAAGACATGTGTGGGTTTGTTCTTAGCTTTGAATAATTTTTACATGGCCTTGTGATTCAATGCCAACCACTGAAACATGTCAATAAATGTACCAGAGGACCTCTAGGAAAGATTTTTGCCTGCTTTTAAGAAAGACATGCAAAAAGATAGAATTTGTGATAGCTAGTTGTGATGGGGAATTGATGCAGCCATTCTGAAAGCTAATCTGAAGACAAGGCCTGTATATCAAGAATGGCAGGATATGAAAAGATGATGTACTTGATATACTGATGAACTGAGTAGTCCAGGAATCACCCTACCACTGGACCTCTTGTAATGCAAATTAATATATTTCCTGATTACTTGGAATGCTTTAAAGTTTATTTGCAGCTAAAAACATTCTAACTGACATATACACATACACACGACTTTCTGTATATTGGACATTGAGACGACTTTTCTATTTTGTTTGTTTGCCAGTGATTACAAACTCAAATCATGAAAACATTTTTTTTCCTACTTAAAAGGTAAGTTTCCTATTTAAAAAATATTATATGCTATCATTTAAAGTAGTCAGTGAAACAAAAGCAAACATGTATTTTAGAATTAGAACTTGAGGGAAAAGAAATCATGGAAACTAATATTCATTCAATGGTAATGTCTCTTTTTTTTTAAAAAAAAGCAGCAGTTACTTAATGAAACTTCAGAATTGACATCATAAATTGGCCTGAGTATATTACTTTGAACTATCATTATGGAATTTCCTGGTTGGTGAAGGGCTCAGCTGCTTTTCACAGAAACCTTTTATATCTTGGTAGAATGGTGTCCCCATATATGTGGAGATGCTGTTACTCTATCTTTTTAGAATCATAACAATAGATGCTTGGTCACTCAGTCATGTCCAACTCTTTGCAACCCTAGGGTCTGTAGCCTGCCAGACTCGTCTGTCCATGGGATTTCCCAGGCAAGAATATTGGAATGGGTTGTCATGCCCTCATCCAGAGGATCTTCTAGACCCAGAGATAGAACCTCAGTCTCCTGCACTGCAGGCAGATTCTTTACCTCTGAGCTACCAGGGAAGCCCAGTAACAGCATATATTTATTTAAATTACATCAGTGGAAAAATCACTATTGGATGATACAAACAGGTCAACACAATAACTTAACTCCTCTCTGCTTCTGACCTGAACAGATGACATGTGTTGAATTTTGCACCTATTTTTAGCTCTCATCTTAGGTTCTCCACCTACAGTTGGAAAATCTAGCTATGACATTCCAGTCACTTCATTTTCACAGCAGGAGTCTGTTCATGAAAAATGCCAAATTTCTCCTTATAGATCCATTCTGTGTTTACTGTTACTGCCAAACATTTTCTTCCTCATTTTCTGAAGTGGAGGCACTACAGAGAAATTTGCTGTGAGACATTTTGGTAAAGTGAATCTTACTTTATCACTCACTTATTAACATGACATTAACTTGCTTTCCCAAAAGGAGTAGGAGAGCAGGGGGTGGGGAAATATACAGAAGACAGTTAAACAGTGTCAATGTCATATCTATTAAGACTTGATTTAGTGACATATAAAAGAAAACTCACATATGGCCTATGCACAATGGAAGTGCTATCCCCCTTACATTTTGTATAACAAAGCATGATGCTAGGCAGCCCAGGGCTAGGATGCGAGCTCCATAAAAACCTTGGGGTATCCAATCTCTTCTCTATAGCTACTCTACCAAACCAAGGGCATGCCTTGAGTCCAAGGTTATCTCAAAGAACTCCTGTATCATGTTCATGGGCCAGGCAGCTGGAAGGATTACTAAGTAAAGGACCAAAGGTGCTCATCTACTGAGATGAATCACATTCCTTTGAGGAGCTTGCATAGAAGCCTCTCATAAGAACCATGTCAAGCCATTGAGGTGTAAGCAGTACTTTGGTTTATATCTCATCGACTTATCTTAAATCCAGTGTGGTCCTTAGTTACAAGGAAGTCTGCAAGTGACTTTTAGCTGGCTTTATTGCTACCTCACTTAGAATTGCCATTCTTCCTTAGGCATAAGGAATAGCTATAGGGTAGTTGATTCTATCATATTCTCTATCATAGTATGATTAAGATTGTATTCCAACCCCAAAGATTCAGAATTTGATCAGAACTTGTACCTTTCAGTTTTAACTTTTCCCCCTGTCATTTTTCACATCACAAGATTTTTTTCCAGAATGGGAAGTGATTTCATCAATCTACACTTAGATTTCCTGTAAATATAAGTAAGCATGTAAACATGCCATATTCTATCCTGAAAATGTTTTAAGCCCAAATGTTATAATTCACAAAGCAGATTTTATTCTATTTTATCTGTTTTCTAATCTATTTGAATAGATTTTATTCTATTCAAAATTCTGACTTAACACTAAAGATAACTATTTGTTATGACTTAATTGGTCACATATTTGCCCCCAAACACTTCATATTTTCCATAAAAATAGGCTTTTATAATAAAATCTTTTTTTCATGAAAGCTCATTTACAGCAAGTCAGAATCTGCAGGGATACAAAAAAGGATATAATCAAAATGTTTCAAAAATATTAAATTCTTATCAGAGCTTTCAAGCTAAGTTTTTAAACTTACATTTTCCAAAAAGTTTGAAAAATAGAAAACTCACTCCCAAGTGCTAAGGGAATTGCCTTTGATATTTCTGGGAAACTTGAAAAGGTACTTTAAGGATTAGTTTTTGTAATGAAGTGTGGGAAATAGTTGTAGCACAGTATAGCTATTGCAGGGCCTTAATTATTGATGGCTATATCGACATGAGTTTGAGTAAACTCTTGGAGTTGGCGATGGCCAGAGAGGTCTGGCATGCTGCAGTCCATGGGGTCGCAAACAGTCAGACATGACTGAGCAACTGAACTGAACTGCTATCTTCAGAGTTTCTGTTTTTCTGCTAATTCTGTTATCACATCAGTCACTTTTGCTATCCAGCTCAGCCACAGCCCTTCAAATCACCTTAAATTCACTTATTTAAGCAGGATGCCAACAGGGTATCGTGAGAGATCCAGAGTTTGCAAGACCCACCACAGAATGTCATTATAGTTTCACTTCTTAAACTTACCTATTGACATCTCTGTGATTCTTCAGTCCCTAAAGCAGAAAACAGATCTGATAAGAAGTGTTTGGACATGATCAGCATCATATATGTATGTGTTTATGTGTTAGTTGATTAGTCGTGTCTGACTCTTTAACATGCCATGGACTGTAGCTCGCCAGGCTCCTCTGTCCGTGGAATTCTCCAGGCAAGAATACTGGAGTGGGTTGCCTTTCCCTTCTCCAAGGGATCTTCCCAACCCAGTGACTGAACCCAAGTCTTCCACATTGCAGGCAGATTCTTTACCATCTGAGCTACCAGGGAAGCCCAGTTAGCATCATCTTCACCTTTAATTCTTATTTCTGTATTCATGGGGGCACAAACAGAATGTCACAATTAGACACAGAGGTATCTAAAATTTTGTCAAAGTGTGTGTCTGCTTTTTTTATATACTCTATTTTTTAACACTATATTTATTTTTGGCTAGCTGGGTCTTCTTTGTTGCACACGGGCTTTCTCTAGTTGCAGTGAGAGTGGTTAGTTACTCTTGGTTGTGGTGTGCAAGCTTCTAATTGCAGTGGCTTCTCTTGTTGTGGAGCTCACACCCTAGAGTGCAGGTTCAGTAGTTATGGCACATGGGCTTAGTTGCCCCATGGCATGTGGGTCTTCCCAGACCAGGAATCAAATCCATGTCCCCTGCATTGGCCAGTGAATTCTTAACCACTGGACCACCAGGGAAGTCTGTGTGTCCGCTTTTAAACTCTGAAGCTTTATAAAAGTGTGAATTATTAACAATCGGTATATTCTAAGACCCTCACTGGGATTCCCAGGTGATACCAGTGGTAAAGAACCCACTGCCAATGCAAGAGACACAGGGGATCCAGGTTCGATCCCTGAGTTGGGAAGATCCCCTGGAGAAGGAAATGGCAACCCACTCCAGTTCTTGCCAGGAAGATACCATGGACAGAGGAGCCTGGTGGGCTACAGTCAATTGAGCTGCAAAGAATTGGACACGACTGAAGTGCCTTAGTAGACACAGGTGCACTCAGTACCTGATTAGGTCTATTTAGTGTGTAACCCATGGACACTTCCACAAGTTCAAGCTTACATAATTGTTTATGACCACAGGAAACAAATTCAGCTTCATTCTGAATATGAATTTGGTACAACTGTGTAATTCCCAGAATTAACATGTAAAGAATTTTTAACTTTCTCAGGGTCAGCCAAACATGAGTACTCAATAAGTACGCATTGAGTGAAGATCAGTGCTGTTTCTAAGCTAACTCTTTCCAACTTGGTATTAGGTTTTTAATCTGCTAAACAAATTTATCTCATTGGTGGTGGTTTAGTCACTAAGTTGTGTCTGACTCTTGCAACCCTGTGGACCGTAACCTGCCAGGCTCTTCTGTCCATGGGATTTTGCAGGCAAGATTGAATTTAACCCTAATTTTAACTGAAAGTAAGCATTCTAGATTCTTCTCTGCTTTATCTACTTTGTGCCCCACAAGAGATACTGTTACCCTTATTCATTCTAACGTTATCAGCATTTCATATTTTCCTTGACTAATTCTAGATTTTTTTCTCACCTTTATTTCAAAAGAAATATAACCCTTTCACTTTTGATATATAAAATAAAATATTGGAAGCTTTAAAAACTGTAGAAATCCTCTGTTAACAGGAAAACATCATAACCATCATAACCATCATCATAGTAGTAGTAGCAGAACTATTTGTTGAGCACTTATGACTAAGTACTATAGACACCATTTTTACTAACATTAATCAGAATCACAGCAGCTCTGCAAAGCAGGTATCATTATCCCATTTTACAGATGAGAAAACTGAGGCTCAGAGAGGTTAGTTTTAAGTAAAATCATACTGCTAGGATGTGGCACTGCCAGGATTTGAAGCCAGGTATATCTGATCATTATACTGTAATGTAGACATACTAGGAAAATTTCATTATGAATAAAGATATGTCACAGCCTCAGAACAATTTGTAATTAATGTGGAGGTGTATAAATAAAATCACCAGAAGTTATTTCACTACTGTGTGTGTGTGTGTGTGTGTGTTTTAATATTTGACATTTGCCCACTTTAGGGATCCCAGAAAAGAACATTGTACAGTACAGGAGGAAATAGGGACAGAAGTGTTCTTGACTGAATAAAAGCAATGGTTGAAAGAAAAAGACTTCCTTCTTGAGTTCCTCATGCAATGAAAAAATAGATTCTCTTCTCTTACCAGAAAACCACCAATTTGAGGAGGGATGCAAAGGTCAAACCAAAGGTGTCTTACTTAGAGCAGGGTGAACTGTCCTTCTGAACTAGGTATTCAGCCTTCTTCATTCATGCATCAGACTTAACGACATGATGACTTCCCTGGGATATTTCAGTTGGAGACCATCACTGACAGTCCTGCCAAGGAGAGCCGTTTTTAGAACTGAGAGCTTGTGTGTGAATTTCCTGTTTGAACACTGGCTATCACAATCTTTCACTTTCTCAAGTGTCTGAAGAGACTGAGGTTGAATACGAAAGTTGTTTGCAGGTGTAGTCTGCTCTTAGTGTGGGTTTACAGCTCTTGAAAACAGCTTTTGAGGAAAGCTTTCAGTTTGATGTGGATGGTGGTGAGAGTTATGTACATACCATGGAGCCAGTGTGATTCCCTTATGAGGAGAAAATTTGAGCTTGGGTCAAAGTGAGTTACAGTCTAGTTTTCTAACCTGAGTAGTCATATTCAGAAGCCTCTACTCATACTTACAGGGGAGGGTGCTGCTGCTCTGTATATTTTTTAAAAGTGGAAAGAGTATGAGTGAGATCTGTACTTCTGCAATTCAGTTCCCATGTGGCTAAGGCTTGGTCCTCAATCTTCTTGACAAAGAGACACCACTTTTTCCCCCTCAACTTTACGAAAACCACAGTGGTGGAGAGGAAAATGTCTGTTCATTAACGTCAGACACCAATTCAAATGGCTTACAGGCCTCAGTACAACATTAAATAAGCCTTCGTATAAAACACGAGTCAGAACTGGTTCTGTCAAACTTGTTTTTAGATATGTGGCTGTTTTAGTCATCAAGGCAGTATGTAAAATAAAATCCTTTCCAGTTTTATATATTTGAAATGGGATGAGGATTCTTTCAATTGTATATTAGCAGTTTTCATTAATATCTTTTTTAGTATTTCAGGAATATATTTTATTTGTTTAATGCACCAAAGCATTTTCTTCACCAAAACTATGATAATCAAAATCTGAGACAATTAGAACCTAAAAATGCCTCTCTTACTCTTTCCTTCCAGGTAGGTAGGTAAGTAGATGGAAAGATATTCTAGAAATATGTATGTGTCTGGCTATCTGTATATCACTCTGTGTGTGTCTATGTATATGTATATCTATTTGGAAAGTAAAAGAATTAAATTCCTTCCACAGCATAAAATAAAATTTTTATAGTTCTATTTTTCTTATAGTTAATTTTGTGACTGATTTTTTTTAACTTATTTATCTCACAGATTCAGACATATACCTATCAAAGCAGCCTGCTATCCAGACGAAGTCCAGTAAAATGTGGAAGACCTGTAGTGTCTGCCTAGCAGCATTCACTAGAAAACCATACTTATAAAAAAATAAAGTAATATATGGTGACTGATCATCATGCCACTAAATACTGTTGTGTTGTCATGCTACAATTTTATTTTTAAGCTGAGGCTACTGGAAAAAGAAGCCAGTTGGACTTGAGTGAAAATGAAAGTGAAGTCGCTCAGTCGTGTCCGACACTTTGCGACCCCATGGACTGTAGCCTACCAGGCTCCGCCCTCCATGGGATTCTCCAGGCAAGAGTACTGGAGTGGGTTGCCAGTTCCTTCTCCATATTTGGACTTACGTGATCCAAATTCCATAGTCCATGATGAAAGGAAGTTAAGCTAACCACTGTAAACTTATCAATCTGTGAATTTGAAATTAATAGCCTCCATTTATTTAATACTTGCTTAGCCCACACATGTTCTGTACCCCCACTTCCTGTGCTCTGCACCAAGGATGCAGCTGGAGGAAGTCCTCTGCTCCTCCTGTAACCATCCGTCTGGCTGATGGCACTGCTTTCTGTGCAGGAATACTATTTTTCCCTATGTTGTTCCATGTTGAGTTTACAGGACATCTGTCTAATCACGTGTGCATATGCACATTATTGAAGGCATAAACTGACAAGCAGCATCTTGGTGACTGTGGATGATAACGATAGGCGCCCCAAGAACATCATTTTTTTTTGTACGAAGTTCTTAGAAGGCCCATTGGGAAAACTGAAATGCCTGGATTCCTTTTGTTTCTTAATAGAGTCGGATCTGGAAGGCCTTGATGATCTAAGTACTATTTACAGCAGCATTGACCAGCAGCTGAATGAAACCATGAGGCGCCGCAGACACGCAGGAGAAAATGATTACAATATCGAGGTACTGCTGGGAGTGGATGACTCTGTGGTCCGTTTCCATGGCAAAGAGCACGTCCAAAACTACCTCCTCACCCTGATGAACATTGTGAGTAGTGACTCCCTTTCTGAAGCTTTTTGATCTTTTAATTCGCTTCTCCTGTTTTGCTCTGGTCTTTGGAAACCTCTGTGAGGTCTTCCATTGACTACCCTTAACATTCAAAATGTGTATGTAACTGCATTCAATTCAAATATTGATCTACATATTTAACATACAAGATGCAAAACTATAGGAAACATGAAGTGAAATTTTCTTCTGCTTGATCAACTATTGATCCATTGTCATCATGAGAAATCTTAAATTTAAAAAATTATGATGGGCTGGAATTATAACATCAATTATGGTTTTCATTTGGTTCTGGGGATAATCAAAACTCTCAGGACTGTCCTCCTGACTTGATGTGGACCACGAAGAATGAGATGGATCTTTCCAGCATCATTTTGCATCCCAGGAGGATGAGGAATTATTTAGGCCTAATAACTCTGTGTGCATGCTTGCTTTTAGAGCTTTTGGATAGAGTAATATTTTTCACCATGATGCAGCTGAATGTAATATACATACAAAGCACAGTCAAGTCTTGGCACGGTGCCGCCCTGCAATTATAAAGGACTCTAAATTTGTTCTCTATGTCTTCCTTATGAGCCTTAATCTTATCCAGAAGAAATTTAGCCGGTATCCTCAAACTGATGTCCTTTTTTCCTAAGTGAACTGGCACAGAGCAGTTGAGGAGAAAAAATACATAAGTTACCTGCTTCTAAAAGATAACTAAATAGTAGTATGCTCTGTTTTATATGTTGTATCTCCTAGAATGATAAAATACCATATTACTCTGGCAAATATATTACCTAAGCCTATTCTCTCTTTCAGCTTTTGCCTTTTAGTGTGATTTCTTTGGGTATCTTGCCTTTATTCCATGCTTAAGATTAGATTTCCAACAATTTTTAATTTTATTAATCATGATTTTATTTATTCTAATATTTAAGCCAATATGTTAAACATATATTCTGTTCATTAGATGTCAAGGTATAAAATTCTACATATATCATGTCTCTGTGAAATGGAAAATAGTGCAGAAACTCAGACACATGCTTATTTGTTTATTGGCACAGATCCCAGTTATGAGGGCTGCTTAGCACACAGAAAACAAATTCCCCTGAAGATGCTACTTTTATTAATACTTGCATCATTCATTATACCCTGGACCACTTTCTTCTACACTAGGGAGGCAGTCAGTCATGACAGACTTGTTAGGAAGGCTCTTGGAGTAATGCAGTAGAGATTTGGAATAGTCTTTGTCCTCACAGTACTTATAATTTAGTCAAGGATAAAGGTGATGCAATAAAATGCAAAGGTTGAGCAATAAAAGGCATTCTATTATTAAGACATATCAGTAGGCACTGTATTATGTTCTGTAAGACTTTAGAGGGAGCAGCTGTGAAGTGTTGAGATTATCAAATTGGGACTTCGGAGGCAGAGGCTTTAGTTCTAGCTATGTTCCTGGTTGACTTTGTGACCCTACATAATCATGTCCCTTCCTGGGATTTAGTTTCTGTATTTATAAAATTAAAAGATTGTACAAGATGTTCAATAATCCTCTAATCCATTAGGAAGCTTCAGGTTAAAGTAGGTCTGCAGGGATTTGTTTCCTGGATTTTTTGGCTTTGTTTTTCAAAGGGCACGTGGGATTGTCAAGGTTTTCTAGACAGCCTCTGTTGACAAAAAAGTAGAAATGGCTATAGTATATTCACTAGACAGTAAACTGAGGTGTCAAGGAAAACACAAAAGTGCTGCCTTTTTAGTTTTATAACCATTGCAAAAGATGTTTTGTTTTTAAGACCATTAAAAAAGTTAGGTAATAGGCTGAGTCTCTATCTCCAATACTAGAAATTATTCTAAAGCTAATCGAGCATCAGAGAATGGAACTGGAAAAGAGAATATAATTTTTAAAACTGAAGTTCACTGCATCTGAAGTAATTACTATATGTAGAGGTTTTTAGGAGGTAATAATAGCAGTTCCCCTTCCTCCTCAAGTTCAGAATCTACTGAATGATAGGCATAGTGAAAAGGCAAATGATGAATACATAGTTTTATTATTGATGAGAGCTGAATTGCACATCATTTAAATGTATAGCCACAAATATTTTTCTTACTCTCAATTAGCTGAGAGGACTTTGTCTTAGCCCCTGCCACCCAGGAACATTTGGCAGTGTTTGGTAGGGAAGAGCCCCTCGAGGAGGGCATGGAGAATTCTTGCCTGGAGAATCGCATGGACAGAGGAGCCTGGCGGGCTACAGTCCATAGGGATCGCAAAAAGAGTTGGAGACAACTGAAACAATTTAGCATGCACCGAGACATTTTTGGTTGTCATAACTGGGACAGAAAGCTACTGCCACTAGTGAGAGATGCCAGGGATGCTGCTAAACAACTACAACATAAAGGGCAGCTCTACACAATAGAGAAATATGAATTATCTGGTCTAAAATATCAACAGTGCCAAGGTTTAGAAACCTTGTTACAATTAGACAATCTTGCTCACAACCCTCTATCCCCAACCCCCAATTAAATCAAAGGTTTAATAGAAAACCTTTAATTTCAGGTTTTCAATTAAACTTGAAACTCGGTAATTTCAGATTTCCTCTGTAGGATGGGTAGAGAGCTGTAAGTACGACAGACTGAAGACTGAATCTCTTCCTTTCCTCCCTACGTTCCTGTTGCCCTGCTGCAGACCGTTAAATCTATAACACTGAAGTGAGAATGCCCTGTCTCAAACTGATCAATTAAATAAGAGTGGGATAAATGAAAAAAACCAATAATAATATTCTAATGAAACTATGTCGTGGAAATTTGAAGCAAAGGATATAAGCTGGGTTTTTTGTTGTTGTTGTTTTCCGTGACAAGTTTGGAATAATTAGTAACTCCTATGCTAATCTTTTTTTATGCCTTCTCATGGCTATTTAAAATCATGGCTCTCCAAACTTGAGCCCTACCCAAACATAGAGGCTTTCTTTACATGGCGCAGGGAGCTTTCCTGGTGGCTCAGATGGCAAAGCATCTGCCTGCAATGCCAGAGACTGGGGTTCGATTCCTGGGCCGGGAAGATCCCCTGGAGAAGGAAATGGCAATGCACTCCAGCACTGTTGCCTGGAAAATCCCATGGACGGAGGGACCTGATAGGCTACAGTCCATGGGGTCGCAAAGAGTCAGACATGACTGAGCAACTTCACTTTCACTTTACATGTCACAGAGGTTCAGGCAGAAACTATAAAAGAAAACTGATAGCAAAAAGTCTATTTCCTTGCATTGATTTGGGGAGAAATGGGAGGGGTTTACCAGGTGGCGCTAATGGTAAAGAACACGCCTGCCAATTCTGGAAGGGCAAGAGAGGCAGGTTCAGATACCTGGGTGGGGAAATCCCTTGGAGAAGGGCACAACAACTTGCTCTAGCTTTCTCATCTGGAGAATCCCATGGACAAAGGAGCCTGGCAGGCTACAGTCTATTGGGTCGCAAAGAGTCGAACATAACTGAAGCGATTTAGCGTGCATGCACGTGTCCCTGTGATCCAGAAAAGATCAGTTTCCTTTAGTCTCATTTGGCACCTTTAACTTAGTTAACTAGTCAGCAGGTACAATCTTCTTTTAGTTTGCCTGATAGTCAAATATAGTTTCTGTAGCCCAAATCAGGTGATATTTAGCACGCCATTCCTGAACCAGGGGAGTACTGTTCGGTCCCAGCGATTTGCTTCATGGTTGTGTCTTTAAACTGAACACCTTTTCAAAGGAATACTCATATTTATCTCATACTTTATTGTCTTGAAAAGAGTTCTTAAATTATTAAATGTTAAACATCTGTGTGTGTAATGAAAGAATGGATAAGTGAACAAATGAGTGTAAATAACATAGAGGTAGATTGTGAACAGACAGAAACTTTGGATTTGAAATAAGAGGATGTAAATGACATGAAGGCTTTAATCAGTTTAACAATATAATAAAAGAAGTGTTTAGAAAAGGATTTAGCATTTGGTCATGTCAATATTTTTTCAAGTATCTTGCAAAATGGAAAATTATTGGGACTTTGTTTTCCCCTAGAGGAGACAGAGACTTAAAATGTCAATAAAACTGAAGTAAAGTTTTACAATTATTTGAAGTTAGTAAAACAATCTGAGATAATGATAATACTAATAATAGTGATGGTAATATATATGTGATGATAATAGTAGTGCGGATAATAATAATAGTGATGGTAATCATTAAAAGAAGACAAGGAAGGGGCTTCCCTGGCAGTCTAGTGGTGAAGATTCTGCATTTCCAATGCAGAGGAAGCAGGTTCTATCCCTAGTTGGAGAATTAGGATCCCGCACGCTGCATGGCCAAAAAACAAAAGACAGTGACTAGCTTCTGTGCTGGTGAACGCATCACAGTGCTGGGAGGATGAGAGCCTGGAAAGAGCATGGAGGCTCTGTACCTCTCCCCACAAACCATGCCTTCTGCATCTCTTACTTTTGTCTGTTCCTGAGTTGTAGCAATCATTTAAAAATAAATATGTAGGAGGTGCAAGACAATAATGGAAAGGCAAGAGAGTCTTGAGTCTAAATCTGCCCCTAGCACTATATGGTAGGAGAGAGCTTGTACAAGTACTAACTTTTCAGTTTCCTCACCAGGAAAATGTGAATAGGGGTGGCTGTGCTCACAGGAAAATTCTAAAGAAGAAAGGAACATAGAACATCTAACACTGAGGAGTCTAGCAGATGGCCAGTTGACACTGGCTGTAAAGAACCCAAAGCTCTTCCCACAATTTGCTTTCCCCCCTAAGTTCTACAAAGGGAAGCAGAAGGCTCATCATGTGATGTGAAGAAAGATGGCATGTTTGCAAGTATCTGCCATGAATCACTGTCAGCACGGGGCTTGGTTCAGAACAAGATGGCAGTTTTGTGAAGGATTTAAACAAGGGCAGCACAGCCCCTACCCCCACTTGATGCCCCAGTTTTCCCAGAATCTCAGACCAGAAAACATCATAAAGGATTTGCTCAGGGTGATGTCTGGAGCCTAGGATGGAACCCATCTCAGCACCCAACCTCATGAGCATTTTGCCACCAAGACCGGAATCTGGAGAGAAAGGGATGCAGACCTCACTGAGCTGATTTCATTGTCAACATTAACCTGGAGTGGGTGGAGAGGGACAGGCAAAAAAAACCCTTCCTGGAACCATTTTCTCCAAAAATTAAGAGTCTTGAATTTTATTGGGGGAGGTGCAACAAAGCCTATGTGTTCAGGGAACAGACAAAGACCAGTGACATCTTAAAGAGAAAAAGTCTACCCCAGTATTTAGGGTAGAAGAAAACCTTGGGGGAAAGTAACTGCCATGCTGTGAGAATACTCAAGCGTCTCTGTGGTGTGGCTCATGTGATGAAAATCAGATCCTTCTGGCCAGAAGCCAGCACCACTGCCATATATACAGGAAATCTGCCTTCCAGGTGGCATCCTTATAGCAGGTGGCGCCAGCGGTGAAGAACAAGCCTGCCAATGCAGGAGGCGCAAGAGACCCGTGTTCAATCCCTGGGTGGGGAAGATCCCCTGGAGAAGGAAATGGCAATCCATTCTAGTATTCTTTCTGGGAAATCCCATGGACAGAGGAGCCTGGCGGGCTACAGTCTATGGGGTCCCAAAGAGTCGGACATGACTGAGCATGCACGCTCTAGACCCTGATCAAGACTTCAGGTGAATAGCCCCAGCTGGCATCTGACTTGGACTTCATGAGGAAAACCAAGCTGGGACCACCCAGCCAAGTTGTTCCCACATTTCTGACTCATGGAAACTGTGAGAGAATAAATGATTGTTTCTGCTTTAACAAAGTAGAAGGGAGAGAAGATAGGTTATTGGGAGGTAGGAAGGTGAAACTTCAAGTTCTATTAATTTTAACTCCAGTTAATCATAGTTTAAGTATAACCAAGAAAAACATTTGAAACATAAGTCAAGAGTAATGTTAAATAGCTTTGGTTTGTCTGCTATTTTAAATTAGATAGCTGCCACCTTTGGGACACAAGTGTATTTCCTTTGTTTTAGGCCCTTATTGCCTAATGATAAAGCGTGTGTGCTTAGTCACGTCTGACGTTGTGACCCCGTGAACTGCAGCCCCCTAGGTTCTTCTGTCCATGGAGATTCTCCAGGCAGGAATCCCCTGGAGGAGGACATGGGTTGCCATACCCTCTTCCAGGGGATCTTCCCAAACCAGGGATCCCAAACCAAGTCTCCTGCATTGCAGGCAGATTCTTTACTGTCTGAGCCACCACTGAAGTCCAAGAATATTGGCTCTGTAGCCTATCCATTCTCCAGGGGATCCTCCCAACCCAGGAATCGAACCAGGGTCTCCTGCATTGCAGGCAGATCCTTTACCAGCTGAGCTACCAGGAAAAGTCCAATGATAATGATGACTGTGCAAATGAATATGATAAAGTTCTTTACGTGATTTGTCTTGGGAATCTTGAGATTTGGACACTGCAAAGACAGCTCACTGAGTTAACACTTTCCTCTGAAGTCTCAAGTGAATAGGCCCCAGGTGATTTTAATAAGATTCCTTAAGAGGAAATATGCCCTCCACTGAATCCCCAGCTTCTTTGCACATGAATCAGTGAAAGTGAGAATCTCCATTGCCTTCCATCTACATTTATTCTTAACTCATCCTCTTTCATAGAACTCGAAATTTCTCCCAGACGCATCTATAAAGAAAGAATAAACAGATATGACTGTACTTTAAAACAACATGAGGAGCCATCAGAATAATTTAAATTGAGGGCATTCTACACAATAACTGACCAACACTTTTCAAAACTATCAGAATCTTGAAAGAAAAACTGAGGAACTGTCCCAGATTTAGGAACACTAAGATATGGCAACCAAATGTCATAGATTGGATCATAGAGGTATTTGTGGAACAGTTGATAAATACCATAAAAAGGTATTTGTGGAACAGCTGATAAAATTTTAAGTGAGTCTTTAGGTTAGTTAATTGTATCACATTAAAATTAATTTTCTAAATTTGTACTGTGTATTGTAGTTATGATGAATGTTAGCATTTGAAGCACCTGGGTCAGGGGTGTATGGAAACTCTTTTTTCTGTATTTCCAATATTTTATGTAAGTCTGAAATTACTTCAGAATGAGGTTAATGAAAAAAGCAAATGCATTAAAAGGACACCTGATCTGATGTTTGCTCCTGTTTCATTCATTGTGTTTTTAACTTTTAAAGGTTGTACTATAAATGCTATTTTTTGAGAGACTTCAAATATGGGTAGAGATGGGTTGTAGAGAAAGTGATTTATGTGTTTTTGCTTGAGTCTTTAGGTTAGTTAATTGTATCACATTAAAATTAATTTTCTAAATTTGTACTGTGTATTGTAGTTATGATGAATGTTAGCATTTGAAGCACCTGGGTCAGGGGTGTATGGAAACTCTTTTTTCTGTATTTCCAATATTTTATGTAAGTCTGAAATTACTTCAGAATGAGGTTAATGAAAAAAGCAAATGCATTAAAAGGACACCTGATCTGATGTTTGCTCCTGTTTCATTCATTGTGTTTTTAACTTTTAAAGGTTGTACTATAAATGCTATTTTTTGAGAGACTTCAAATATGGGTAGAGATGGGTTGTCAGAGAAAGTGATTTATGTGTTTTTGCTTAACCACAACAGGAAGAAAATATGCAATGAATATATGATATAATAGTAAGTAAAGCCAATATTAAAATATTAAAAACTCTTTACTCTTAAACATAAACTTTCATTAAAGCATAGATGACATAAAATAAAATATGCATTTTAAGTGTATAGTTTAATAACATTTTATTAAAAATTATTATTATTTTTTGTTTCAGCTTAGTGTTCTTGCAGATACTTTCAGCGTTTAGAGCAAATAAATTGAAGCTTGCCTATCCTTCCTTTTCTCAGTAAATGACTCTTTTAGGCATCAACTTATTCAAACCAGAAACCTTCTAGTATAATAGAGGTGTTTCCTCACTTGTGGATATACTTTACTAGGGGAAATTAGATTTGTAAATTATTATGTATAAAATCATCTAGAAACTGCTAATTGACTGAAAGCAAGTATTGATTCTCTGCTATGGGGGAAAAATACTAGGGTGTCTTTGAACTAGAGGTATGAAGAAGTATGGTTGAATGTTAGAAGTTAGATCTTTGAAGATGAACAAGAGGGAATTCCAGTCAGAGAAGATAGTTGACTATTCAAAGTTCCAAATAGATGCACAGCATATATTTGAATTTGACTACATACAGGTTACATGAAGGAGATTAATGTAAAATAAGAAGATGAACTTAGATAGCAATTATAGAACTTTCCAGAGAGGTTGCTCCTCTTTGTTTACTTCTGTTTATAGTTTCTTAGCCAACAATGGATGGATGTTTACTATGTTTAATACATTGGGAGAATATAAAGAAATTCTTTGTAGATTAAGACCAGGAAGCACAGATTTTGGTAAAGATGATGAAATGAAGACCACTCTTCTAAATGTTAGTTTGATTTGAAAGAAGTAGAAGCTGGTGCTACAGGATCATGCCATTTTTGCTGTTGTTGTTCTGGAACTGGTTAACTTTTACCAAATTATTAGGTGAAAGCCAAAAGGACATAAAAGCCACATGTTTCATCTACTCTAATCCTTTTAGAAGCTAGAATTTCTCTCAGCCACTGCAACACCTAACAGTACTTAGCGTTTGTCTTGACTCTGGGAATCATTTTATTTCTTTGCATATTCACTTTTGCATCTTTTGGTGATAAAGAGTGATGGCATTACTACTTATTGTTATCCTTTCTTTGTCTCATGCAGAGCTTTCCTTTTTATTATGTATTAATATATCTATTTGTGACAGGATAAAGAAAAGTTAAATAAGTATTAATATTCTAATATTGATTAAAATTAACCTACCCAATTTGTTTCTAAAAGCAACCCAGAAAGTAGACCCTGTGTTGGTTTTCACAGTCAATAAATTGATATCAGAATCTGAAGTCCACATATATTGGGACTAGTAAACAAAAATAGCAAATGAGCATAAATTGTGTAAAAGTGAATCTATTCATTAAACATTTATTCAACTATCAGTCCAATGACTCCTGCTCTTAAGAATCTTATGAAAAAGAAACTCAAGAATCATGGAACTTCCCATTTGGAAGTACCATAAGAAGCATAGTATTATTATCCCTTCATTTTACAGATGAGGAAATAACAGCACACATATTCTGTACTATTTTGCTTATAGCAGTTATTGTTGGTCAGATGAAATTAAATGTATTGGCTTCAGAAAACCTCGTCTTTCCACAGTTTCCATTGTGTTCAGAACCAAGGCTATGGGTAGAAGATACCATGGCAATTAAAATCCATCTTTGGTGCCTTTGTTCTTTGTTGTCTCCAAACTTTCTTCCCATTGTTCCTTCCTCCCCCTTCATCTCCATTCTTATTTTATGGTAATATTTCATTTGCCAAGATCAGGGTCAGCTGCCAGCTCCTGTGTACCTTTCACAAACCATCCCTTTCTTATTATAAAATGTGTGAATTCCTGGCAGTAGCTCTCTGACAGGTTGTTTGCTCCCTGAGTACAGTTACTATGCATTTTTAAACTTCATGCTGCTGCTGCTGCTGCTAGGTCACTTCAGTCGTGTCTGACTGTGTGCGACCCCATAGATGGCAGCCCACCAGGTTTCCCTGCCCCTGGGATTCTCCAGGCAAGAACACTGGAGTGGGTTGCCATTTCCTTCTGCAATGCATGAAAGTAAAAAGTGAAAGTGATGTCATTCAGTCACGTCCGACTCTTAGTGACCCCGTGGACTGCAGCCCACCAGGCTTCTTTGTCCATGGGATTTTCCAGGCAAGAGTACTGAAGTGGGATGCCATTGCCTTCTCCTTTTAAGCTTCATATTTACATCTAAAACAGCGTAAGGGCTTCGCTGGTGCTAGTGGTAAAGAACCTGTCTGCCAGTGCAGGAGACTTAAGAGTTCCAGGTTTAATCCTTAGGTCAGGAAGATCTCCTGGAGGAGGACATGGAAACCCACTTTGGTATTCTTGCCTGAAGGATCCCATGGACAGAGGAGCCTGGCAGGCTACAGTCCACAGAGTTGCAAAGAGTCGGACTGAGTGACTTAGCACACACACATAAAAACAATGTCAGCCACATAGTATATATCCAATAAAATTGTAACTGATTCAGTATTTTAGCAAATATTTTAATGCTGTGTACCAAGTATTTAGTTGGGAACACAAAAAACATTTTCTGTTCATATTCAGATTACAGATTGGTGGGGAAATCAAGCAAGGACATCAAAAGTTAGGATAAGAGCTCTACAGGGAACCAACAGTTTGCTTAGAAAGGGAATAACAGGGCTACTGAGTGGTAGGGACAGTCTTCTCCCAAGAAATGATGGTTGAGACTGAAAGTAGAAGAAAGAGCCATTGAACAAGGGCAAGTGTTTTAGTTATAAAAAGAAAGCCACTGTGGCTTGAGTTTATCATTCAAGGGGTCAGGTGGAGCATGAAGAAGAGAGCGGGCATCTTTCAGGTCATGGGAGGAGACTGAATTCAGTTCTAAGAGAATTAGGGGAAAGTCATTGAAAGCCTTTTTCTGTCTTGTAAAGAACAGATGGCAGTGATCTAGGGACAATGAAGACAGATCAATTAGAAGTCAATTGTAGATGTCTAGGCAGGTGATAGTTTACTGGACAATGACGATTGCAACAATAAGGGAGTATTCATAAGAGTGGCTTCCCAGGTGGCAGGAGACTTGGGTTCATTCCCTGGGTCAGGAAGTTTCCCTGGAGAAGGAAATGGCAACCCACTCCAGTATTCTTGCCTGGGAAATCCCATGGTCAGAGGAACATGGTGGGTTGCAGTCCACGGGGTCACAAAGAGCAGGACACGACTTAGTGACTAAACAGCAGCAGCAGCAACATGCATAGTATAATCAATAGAATTTGTCAGTGGAGCAAATAGGGAGTTCAAGGGAAGGGAAGAATCCATCGTGGTTTACACTTTTCGGTTTGAATACTACTGGATAATGGTGCCATTCACATAGATGGGGTGGCCTATTTAAAAAAAACCAAAAGATAGTGTAGAATCAAGGCTAATGATGCAATCTTTGAAGATATTAGAAATAATCTAGTTTCAGGTCTAGATTCAGAAGAACGATTTAATGTCATTAAGAATGAGGGTTTATCCTACTGGAGAAGGAAATAGCAACCCACTCCAGCGTTCTTGCCTGGAAAATCCCATGGATGGAGGAGACTGGTGGTCCACAGCCAATGGCTTCACAAAGGGTTGGATACAACTGAGCAGCTAGCACAACATCTAGCCTTTGCTGTGTGCCTGTTCGTGATGTTAAATGCTTCACAAGAATTATGGGAAATTCTTCAAGTATAGGTTCGTTTTCAGTCCTAGTTTGTAAATAAGAGATTGAAATGTAAAGATAAAAAAATGTAAAGAACTGGATAGATCCTTCTGCCTTCAGAAATGGTTGCTCTTCCTCCCTAGGCTTTACTGCCTCTTGTTGCAAAGTTGATGTGTTTTTGTATATCCCTTGCCAAATAAAATTCTGATGTCTTTATTTGTTCCTTTATCTTGTTAGAATACCATTCAAGCCACTAACATTGAGAATTCAATTACTTGTGTGATTGAATCAAATCAGCTAGCAATCTAGTTGAAGATTCTCCGTAATAGGATGATAAGGCAGATTCTGCAGTTGGAGGAGGGGGAAGGCGGATATTTTCCTTCCATGTGCCGGAAGTTTCTCGTCACCAACACTTTGTGGTGGCAGGTAGCTCTGTCATTTGCTAAGATCTGTGAGGTGATCTGAGTGTGATGTGCCTATTAAAATGTTCAGTGCCCTGCAGAGAATTGAGTCAATCCCTTAATCTCAAGATTTACCAAGAGAAAACAATTCATTAAAAAAAGGGGTAACTCCCTTTTTTAAATGTGTGAAAAAAAAATCTTGTACTTCCAAGTAATTATTAATCATTAAGAGCATTCAGTTTTCTCATGTACTAAAATTGCCCACCTATGATGGACAATGAACTGGGAATTCATAAATGCTGGATATGGCAAGCTTCCCTAATACTTTTACAGGAAAATGTATACTCCTGAAAGTATGCTAGTCCTAACAGAGCATTAATGGACTTATTCAAGGATTAGCAAACTAATGTGGTTATTGGTTGCTTAATGATGATTCAATCCCCTCACTGCTTTTAATTTCTTAGCTAATGTTTCTGAAAATGCTGAATGTGAGTTCGAGGCAGATTTATCTGGGGAGTATACATGTTCAGGCAACTTGAGCAAATCCTGTAGCAGTTCTGTGATTTGGGTTATTGTCTTTAATTATCTTTAATCCATTCTTTACATTTGAATTCACATTAGCCCTCCAGACATTTATTCACCTAGCAGACATACCCTCCCATAGGCCAAGTCTTCTTAGATTCTAGGGAAGCAGAAATGAATACAATTTAGCTCCTTTTTCACAAGAAGCTAACTCTAGCAGTGAAATAAACAAATCAAGAAGTAATAATAATAAAATATGATAGTTTCTTGAAGAGATTCAGCCACAAAATACTGTGTAAATATTAACTGAGAAGGAGGGGATGTGGTTTGGCAAGTAACATGACTGGTAAATGAAATCTTCATAAAAGATGTGTCATTTGACTTGAAACTTAGAGAATGAATTAGCATTTCCCTGCTAGAAAAAGAGAAGATGGGTTTTGGAAGATGGGGAGCAGATTTTATAAAGGTTTTAAAAGTGGTAGCTCATGATGTCTTTAGAGCTACTGAAGGTGAAGATGGCAGAAGGTGAGGCTGGGTAAAGAATCTGAGACTGCCTGTAAAAAAATGTATGTACTATGCTGAGGGGTTTGAAATTCACAGTGCTAGCGAAGAAGGTTTATGAAAAGGATTTTAAAGATTAGTCTATGTTTTAAAAAGAGAATTCAGGATAAAATTGAATGATTGGAGGAAAAGACTCTGTTCGACATTGTGCTATGAACATAGACACACAGTATTAATATATAAGTGCCCAAATTAGGGGACAAACTGTAGTCCCTCTGGCTTCAAATTCCTTGTGATTTATACTATCCCTTCCTATATCAAAAAACTTACTGTCTCCAATGTGGTTGAACACACAAGGTCACAGAGACAGACGGGAATAAGCACACATCATTTCAGCCACCCCTTGTATAAGTATGTACACCGTCCCTGGAATATCCTGGACCCATCATTCTAGAAGAAACTCCCTTCATCACAGGTGAAATTAACATGACATGATATGCTGCTGTTTCATAGGTCCTTTCATTTTAACTGAACAAGCAATAAATACTTGTTTCCCTGGTTTGTTTCAGCCTTTATCTTTTCAAGGGTCCTACAGCAGAAAAACTTTTTAGTTGGCTAAGCAAATCGTCTTTCTCATTCTTGAAGAAAGAAATCAGTTCTGCCAGAGCTTTTGGTATGTTTCCCTATTCCAAAGGCTGAAAGACTTCATGAGGCCTTCTAGCTGAACTGCCTATTCTTGGTCCACCCAAAGCTCCTTTGATGCTTAAGGAAGTCAACGCATAATTAGCCATAAAATGAGAGCCTCATGCTTTATGGAGAACAGCTGTGTGAACCTGATAACCTGTTCTTCTGGAGAACTACTGAAATGAGCCCAAATTACCCAAATGAAAATATTTGCAAAAGTTTTAAGAGGTGGTTGCAGCAATGTGAGTAGGACACATACTGAGGTGCTGGACGTGAAGGTGGACGGGAGAGACAGATGTGAGAGGTACCGAAGGACTCCGTAATATACTGACTATAATGCTTGAAGAAGAAAGAATCAAGGTGGCTTCATCTTTGGGACTCCCCTAGTGGTCCAGTGGTTAAGAATCCACACTTCCAATGCAGTGGGTATGGATTTGACCTCTGGTTTGGGGAACTAAGATCCCACATGCCGCTCAGTATGACCAAAAATAAATAATTTTTGTAAAAAGATGGTTTCATCTTTAACTGTGATAGAATACTCAGAGAGAAGAACAGGAGAGGGTGAGTGTACTTAGAGATATATTGATGTATTTCCAAATAGATAGATCTCTTACTAGAGCTGAGCAGATGACTGTGAAGCCTGAGAGAGGTGACTCAGTGTGAGATATTTGGGATTCATCAGTCTATAGAAATTGGTTGAAGAAACAGCAGTGGATGAAATATTGCAGAGAAAGTATGTGGAAAGAGGATCAAAAACAAAACACTGAGACACACAGACATGTGTGGGTGAGCCAGTGGAAAAGGAGCAATTATTAAAATGTAGCTAAATAACTTGAATGTCATCGATGAATTTGAATAATATCCTTGGTGAATGTAGTGATAAACAGTACTAAATGCTACAAAATATTATAAGTGGCTTTATTTTTTCATGATGAAGGAAAATCGGGAATATTAGTAAAAGAGGGAAAAGAACCCCAAGAAGGGGAGCGTTTGAATACGAAAAATGGCATTGATTTTTTGAGCAAATAAATATCTTTAAGGAAGTGTGAAAGAGCCTAAAGGAAGGAAACTTAGCACTTCCACTGTGACAGGAAGAAAAAGACAGGCAAGATGGTTATAACAGAGAACAGACATTGGTGTCATATAGACTTACTAGATTTGTGGCTGTGCTAATCATTTGGGGAACAAATTGCATAACTTTTCTGGGTCTCAGTCTCTTTTACATATCACGATGTCTCCTTCGTAGTGTTTGAGATTCATGATAACGGAGGTTGAGCTTTTCTACCAGCTCCTCCCTTTTTCCTGGATCACTTGTTCCCTAGAGAGGCAACTGCGTATTTTCTTCTTGTCCAAATGGGTCTTCAGGCTCTGAATCCCACAGCTTCATTCAGGAAGCTTCTTCCGGTCTCCCTTGTCCTCTAGCTTATCACTGAGATTTTCTTCATAGCACCCTTTCCCAGCTGAAATGACCTTGTCTGCATGTCTTTTTGTGAGGATTTATATTTTCCATGCTTAGTGCCTGTTTTACCTATTAAGGTGTATTCACGGTAAGAGCAGGGCTCCCTGGAGACTCAGCGGTAAAGAACCTGCCTGCCAGTGCAGAAGACTCAGATTCGATCCCTGGGCCGGAAAGATTCCCTGGAGAAGGAAATGACAACTCACTCCAGTATTCTTACCTGGAAAACCCGTTGGACAGAGCAGCCCGGTGGGCTACAGTCTATAGGGTTGCAAAAGAATTGGACACGACTTAGCAATCAAACAACAATAGTAAGAGCAGAGACTTAAACTCATTTGTCAATCAGTCCCGACCCCTAGGACCCTTAGGTACAATTCAGTTCACTAAATACTAGATGAGACTATTCATAAAAGGTAGTTATTAGGGCAGGGAGAAATTAGAGGTTTGAGATTAAGAGATACACGTGCTAATCATGGTAATTTGCCTCAGTTCTGTGCAACTCCTTGCAACCCTATGGCCCGTAACTCACCAGGCTCCTCTGTCCATAGGATTCTCCAGGCAAGAATACTAAAGTGGGTTGCCATTTCCTTCTCCAGGGCATCTTCCTGACCCAGGGATCGAATCTGCATCTCTTATATCTCCTGCATTGGCAAGCAAGTTCTTTACCTCTAGTGCTACTGTATATAAACTAAATAGTCAACAAGGACCCACCGTCCAGTGCAGGGAACTATATTCAGTATCTTATAATAACCCATAATGGAAAAGAATATGAAATAAAGAGTATAACTGAGTCACCTTGTTATACACCTGAAACTAATACAACATTTTGAATTACTATATTTCAATTTTTTAAAAAAAGTAGTCATTATTATTCTGAAATTGGAAGTGAGGGGAAAGGAGTTGACAGGTGAGGAGACAGCTACACCCTGAGTGAAAATATAGAGGACAAGACTGCAAATCTAAGCAGATATGTGTTTGGAACATTTTGCTCAACAAGGTTTGGTGGTGGATAGAGTAATATATTTTCCCAGTCTACTATAGGATTCGTTTATGTCCAGCCAAAGTCACCGAGGCTGTCTTGTCATTACTTCTTTGCTTTTAGTTAACAAAAAGTCCCTTTAAAAAAATTATACATGAAAGTGGAGAGTGGAAAAGTTGGCCTAAAGTTCAACATTCAGAAAACGAAGACCATGGCATCCAGTCCCATCACTTAATGGGAAATAGATGGGGAAACAGTGGAAACAGTGTCAGACTTTATTTTGGGGGGCTCCAAAATCACTGCAGATGGTGATTGTAGCCATGAAATTAAAAGACATTTACTCCTTGGAAGAAAAGTTATGACCAACCTAGACAGTATATTCAAAAGTAGAGACATTACTTTGCCAGCTAAGGTCCATATAGTCAAGGCTGTGGTTTTTCCTGTGGTCATGTACGGATGTGACAGTTAGACTGTGAAGAAGGCTGAGTGCCAAAGAATTGATGCTTTTGAACTGTGGTGTTGGAGAAGACTCTTGAGAGTCCCTTGGACTGCAAGGAGATCCAACCAGTCCATTCTGAAGGAGATCAGCCCTGGATGTTCATTGGAAGGAATGATGCTAAAGCTGAAACTCCAGTACTTTGGCCACCTCATGTGAAGAGTTGACTCACTGGAAAAGACTCTGATGCTGGGAGGGATTGGGGGCAGGAGGAGAAGGGGACGACAGAGGATGAGATGGCTGGATGGCATCACGGACTCGATGGATGTGAGTCTGAGTGAACTCTGGGAGTTGGTGATGGACAGGGAGGCCTGGTGTGCTGCAATTCATGGGGTCGCAAAGAGTCGGACACAACTGAGCGACTCAACTGAACTGAACCATTTATTTGCTTCTATATAATGTTACTAATGATGGCTAACAATTTTGTTTTTATGTTTGCAAGGCCCAGGCACCTTTAAGCACTGTACATATGTGACCTCCTTTATTTCTCTCAGCAACTCTATAAGGATAGTAGTGTAATTATTTCATTTTACAGATGAGAAGACTGAGGCACAGAGACAAACAAGATGCCCAAGGTCACATAGCTAAGAGCAAACCCAGGCAGTTTGACTGTGTAGCCCATACCCTTAAGCACTGAGCAACATGGCCTCTCAAGACCTCATCCCTTCGTCCTAAGGAAATATGAGTGGTTCTTTTTTTTTTTTTATTTTGTCAAAGGCAGACAAGGCTGTTCATCAGCTAGGCAGACAAAGCAGGTCAGAGTGTCCTGCCAGGGAAATGTCCTAGGAGAAATTGTCCTGTCAGGGAACAAACCTGGAAGGAATTTTCCTCTTAAGGAAAGGAATACTTGATTTAATTAATCAAGTAAATCAAGTATTCCTAAAATCATTACCTTTCCCTGCCTTCACATTGGCAATCGCTTCCAATTTAAGGTTACTTAAAAATTAATATTCTATTTACCCCATTTTTCAGGTAATTTAATAAATATTCTGGGCTCAACTCTGATCACCTTATGGAAAATCCACCTGTACTCCTTAAGTTGCCTGACACGGTGACAGGATATTCAGTTTTGCATTGATAAACTTTGATTTGCCTTATGTAATATCTGATATATGACTTCTTAGAACGTTTATGCTTAATGCTTTGCTTACAACCCAAAACATTGGTTATAAATTTCAGCCCTATCTTTCCTTTTCCTGTTCAGTTTTTTTCCAGTGATTTGCTCCAGCTCCTTTTCATTTTTACCAATATATTTTTAGATTATATTGACCATCAAGAAATCCTTATTTGGAGTCAATTTCAAATGTAATTAATTCTTCAGCTCAGTCGCTCAGTTGTGTCCAACTCTTTGTGACCCCATGAACCGCAGCATGCCAGGCCTCCCTGTCCATCACCAACTTCTGGAGTCCACCCAAACCCATGTCCAATTAATTCATTTCCTGAAAATGTACACAAAGGAAAATTATGAAAAAGAAGCTAAGTTTTTTCGAGTTATCTTTATCAGTATGCTTACACATCAGTTTCTTAAACTCAGGGGTGATGATTATTCTAAAATTAGATTTGCTTTGCATCGCGACAGTGGTGTGGTCTGCAGATGTGTACAAGTGTAGCAAGTTGGTAAAAACTACTGACTCTGGAGCCAGACTGCCTAGGTGTACACCCTTTACTCTGTGTACTTAGCTGTGTGACCTTGGGCAAACTACTTAACCTCTCTGGGCCTCAATGTTGTTTGATGTAAAATGGAGATAATGATATCTTTAAAGTTGTTTCAAAGATTATGCATTACTTGATTAACATAGGTCAAGTATTTAAAACTGTGTCTGGAACTTGGAAAGCTCTGTGTTAATGCTGGTTTTTTGTGTTCTTGATTCTGCTTTAAATTAGGAAAAAGTAGCTTTCCTTGTCACTAAGGGTTATAAAACTGCGTTTTAAAAAAATATTATTTTCATTCATCTTAACATATCCACAATTTTAATTCAGTATGAACTGTTTCTTTCTTTCTGTATATCATTTATTGGTTATTAAAACTCATGATTAATTTATACCCAAATCCTAAGTTTCTTCGTGCCTCTCATACAATGTGTTACTCAGATGACACTGAAAAGCAATCTACATAAAGATGTCGTCAATATTTATTTTGTTTTTAAGAGTCCAGTCACTCAGTGTTTTCCTCAAGTTAGAATATTTTAACATTCTTATTTCATTTTAAGGAGCTTATTTTATTTATGTGTAAATATACAAAAGGCAGGCATACCCAGTGGTGTGTAAGTACATTCAAGTGTGTAACACAGCCTCTCCTTCACCCGCCTCTAACATGTGCGTACTGCCCTCTGCTGGAAAAAGTATGTTTGAAAAATAAAATTATTAAATTTCCCCCCCTTTTTTTTGGTAATTTAAACTGCATCTTTGATTCTATTATTATTCTACTGAGAGTAAATAAAATTACAGTACAAGATTTTTCAAATCCTTTTCAGTGAAAACTAAGATGGGGAGAGTTATGTTTTTTGTTTGTTTTTCTCTGCTCTTTTCGGATAGATTGGAAAATATGTTCATAAACCTTTAATGCTTTTGGTATGGATAGGTAGAAGTGTTCTCATGTGCCTTTTATTTTGCTGAGGGCAGTTTGTGGCATTTTGTTTGATTTGAACAGCAGCTGTGTGAAGCAAAAAGAGCAAGTCTGATTATAATTTGCCAGTGAGAAAACAGAGGCTCAGAGACGTGAAGTGAACAACCCGGGGGCAGATTTGGGACTAGAATTCAAGTCTTAGAATATATTTAATTCTGTGACACTGATTATTTCTGCAACTCTTATCGTATCCTGTGTGTCTCAGCCTAAAAAACTTTACATCCTGTTATTGATTAGGTACATTTTAAAAGTTAGTAATGTAAAGGAAGCAACTTTTTGAACCTTGAGAGGCAAAATAATAAATGATACCCACTGCTCTGCACAAGAGAGACACCTAATATTTGTTGATTTGCCACACTGAAAGAATATTTTGTCCTATGTATAAATACTATTGCCTTATATTTGGTTATTTCTATCCATGTTATACTCTGAGACAGTTTCACAAATTTGTGCCAACTTGGAACATTCCATAACTGATCTTGATTTCTACTGGGGTACTCTGTTAACTTACTAGTCTGGCACAATAGGGACTATGGTTAAATACTACTTTTCTTTTGGTGAATGGTAAATTAACCTTTTAAAAAGTGCCTTTTTATTTCATCATTTTATAATATACTATTGCTATGGGGAACATGAATTGTGTCCCTTATATTTTCTCAGTACTGTGCTGACTTTTAAATTTACTAAACAAAAATGAATTTACTAATTTAGGCTGATTATATGTATGTTATGAGTTTCCCTGGTGTTTCAGATGGTAAAGAGTCCTCTTAAAATGCAAGAGACCTAGTTCGATTCCTGGGTCAGGAAGATCCCCCAGAGGAGGGCACAGCAACCCACTCTAGTATGCTTCCCTGGAGAATTCCATGGGCCGAGAAGCCTAATGGCCTATAGTCCATGGGGTCACATTGAGTTGGACACGACTGAGTGACTTTCACTTTCATTTTTCCTATGTACATTATATTAACTAGATATCACAAGCTATTTGTTATAATTGCCACCTTTCATTTATTTTACTACTCTAATAGTTTTCTGACATAAAAGTCTCCCATAGCATTTAAAAGTATCCCTGTCACTGCTATTCAGCCATGGTTGTAAGGCCCTTCCTTCCCTGCATCACTTCTCCAGAAATTAATTTAGTTCTTTTGATCTGTTTTTCTTTAGTTTAAAATTATATTGTTCCCCAATTTTGTGAACTCACTAACATTAATTTCAACATCTTTTACATTAAATGCATTTCCATTTCAATTATTGATACATTAAGTACATGTTAGGAGAAGACGATGGCACCCCACTCCAGTACTCTTGCCTGGCAAATCCCATGGGTAGAGGAGACTGGTAGGCTGCAGTCCATGTGGTCGCTAAGAGTCAGACACGACTGAGCGACTTCACTTTCACTTTTCACTTTCATGCATTGGAGAAGGAAATGGCAACCCACTCCAGTGTTCATACCTGGAGAATCCCAGGGACAGGGGAGCCTGGTGGGCTGCCGTCTATGGGGTCGCACAGAGTTGGACACGACTGAAGCGACTTAGCAGCAGCAGCAGGACATCCCAGTGGCTCAGTGGGTAAAGAATTCACCTGAAGTGTCGAGACACAGGAGATACGGGTTCAATCCCTCTGTTGGGAAGATCCCCTGGAGAAGGAAATGGCAACCCCCTCCAGTGTGGGGATCACAAAGAGTTGGACAGGACCGAATGACTAAGCACACACTGAGTACATGTTAAAACTGTGTGTGTGGAGCCTTTATGCTAATTCAGAACAACCGCCTTATGGGAAGTCTCTTGGAATGTCCATGAGTTTCTGTTGATGACAGGCCTGGCTTCAGACATTTACTCATTTGAGATTTCTTGGTCTGTTTCTTGGTCAATATAATAAAAAATCCATACATTTCTTTTTTTAGAGCGTTCTATTATCCTTGAATTATATTTCTTTTTAAGGCTTCTCTCTATGAGATTTTGCCTATCTTCCCTCTGTGCCTTCTCTCCAAACCTCCTGGGTCTTGAGTTGAATTGAGGTTCATTTTCCATCCCTCTTTCAGTTATTATGACAAATGTTGGTTCCCTGTTCCTGAGAACAGCTAAGAACTTTGAAATGTAGCCAGATAAAAGCAACTTTCCCATTTCTGCTAGCATTTCCAACTTACCAGCAATTTTTATTCACACCAGTTTTGCTCTAGCATAACTAGAAAACAGAAGTCACTTTGCTCTTCTGCATGATCGTACACGTTCATTTGTGTCCGACTCTCTTCAACCCTTTGGAATATATCCCACCAGGCTTCTGTGTCCATGGGATTTTTCAGACAGAAATACTGGAGTGGGTTGGCATTTCCTCCTCCAGGGGATCTTCCAGACCCAGGGGTCAAACCCACATCTCCTGTGTCTCTTATGTTGCAGGCAGATTCTTTACTGCTGAGCCTTCAGGGAAGCCAGAAGTCTCTTTAGACTGTCAATAATTGACTGTTTCTGCAGGTTAATTAATCTCTATGGTCTTCATCTTCCTCATCTGTAAAAATCTGTTGGCCTCTGACCTCTGGGCTGTGTAAGTTCTAATATCTATGGTTTTAAAGTATACCAGATTACCTGTAGAAATTTTAATTTAACATTTAAAATTAAATCAAGAGCAATGACTCAACTTTACCCCTCTGAGGTTTACCCAGGACTGATATTATATGTATTTGAACAGTCATCTCAATAATCCAAATGTGGAAGGATTTCTTTACTGTAAGACTTCTAAACAATCATTGCCCCAGATGCCCCATTCTTGGGGTGGAGGAGGCATTGGGAGAACCACCCGGTTACTGGCCCACAGGTACCACCACAGCTCCTGCACCCCAGCTTCCCTAACAAGAGGTAGCGGCCCTGGTGGTAACAGAGGCACCCTGAAGGACATGCTTGCTCTTTTTCTTCACATGGTTGCCATCCCTCCTGCTGGCAGATGCTTCACCTGAATCGTGGCCTTGCTATAGCTTTTGTTTGTTTATTGTTTGGCTGTCCTGGGTTTTCATTGCTGCAGGTGGGCTTTCTTTAGTTGTGGCGAGCAGGGCCTGTTTTCCAGTTGCGGTGCACAGGCTCCTCATTGCAGTGGCTTCTCTTGTTTTGAAGCATGGGCCCTAGAGCACTTGGGTTTCAGTACTCAAAGCTCACGGGCTTAGTTGTCCCATGGCATGTGGGATCTTCCCGAAGTGAAGTGAAAGTAGCTCAGTCGCATCCAACTCTGCGACCCCATGAGCTATACAGTCTGTGGACTTCTCCAGGCCAGAATACTGGAGTGGGCAGCCTTTCTCTTCTCCAGTGGATCTTCCCAACCCAGAGATCGAACCCAGGTCTCCCGCATTGCAGGTGGATTCTTTACCAGCTGAACCACAGGGGAAGCCCAAGAATACTGGAGTGGAATACTGGAGTGGGTAGCCTATCCCTTCTCTAGCAGATCTTCCTGACTAGGGATCAAACCCGTGTCTACTGCATTGGAAGGCAGATTCTTAAATGTGATTGCTTTTGATGAATTTTATCTGTGGATCATAGTACACATGTATTCTTAACACTACAATATTTTAATGCAGCCCTTTTACAGCCTAGTTTCTATATTCATGATATTACAGGGTTTACAGTGTCAGTAATTCACATAGCCAGGAATCATTTCAAAGTTAAAAGTAAATGATTTCATTTCAGATATTAGTTTAAACTAAACGAAAAAAAAGTGACTTGACTCCTGTATTTGGTATTACACAGCCATTTCCTCAAGAGTCCATCTCCTAAAGTTCTTTGTGTGGCCTTTCTCCTAGTAATTATCTCCTTTGTTTCTAGGTGAATGAAATTTACCATGATGAGTCCCTTGGAGTGCATATAAACGTAGTCCTGGTGCGCATGATAATGCTGGGTTATGCAAAGGTAAAATATCTTACTCTATGTGAACCGTGAACATCAAACAGTAGGTTAGCAAGCAGATTAGTCTACTGAGGCTATAGTAGATATGTCTCATGTAGACCCCAGTTGCTCTGAATTGAGAAGAGAAAACTGCCCCAATGAATGGAGATCTCTAACTTAGAGTAGATAATGAATGAGTTTTGTGCTGGTGTCATTTGATGTGTTTACCTCTGTCTAATGGAGTTGAAGATAATTAATTATCCTGATTTTAGGTATGACAATATAATGAGAAAAGAGGATTTCCTTAATTGTGAAGGACAGGGAAGTCTGGTGTGCTACAGTTCATTGGGGTCGCAATGAGTCAGACACAACTTTTCAACTGAACAACCACCACCAGTGTTAAATTTATGATTGATTTTTTAATCCAAAACATGTATGTTGAGTGCCTGCTCTGTGTCAGATGTTTTCTAGGTGCTTCAAATATATCTGTGTGTGTGTCAGGCTGTGAAAGTCACTCAGTTATGTCCAACTCTTTGTGATCCCATGGACTATACAGTCCATGGAATTCTCCAGGCCAGAAAACTGGAGTGGGTAGCCTTCTCCAGGGGATCTTCCCAAGCCAGGGATCAAACCCAGGTGTCCTACATTACAGGTGGATTCACAAATAACAGAGATCCTTATTCTCTCATGATTTCTTAAAAGGAATGTTTCACATCTTTCCAGTTAATAAAACCAAAGCATACAGTGAATATTTTTTAAAGGGCATTAATCTTACAATCTTGAAAATGAAGTGTTGGGTCAGAATACATACAATAGGCATTTTTATGTAGTGTAACTTCCATAAAGGTATCCCTTAGGTGCATTTAGAATTTCCAAATAAGATTAGTTATCTAAACAAGCCCCCAGTAATATTGTTGTACATTATTTAATTACTGTAATCTCAAATGTTAATTTCAGAGAAAGTTATTCAACGAAGCCTTTGGGAAAATATTAGTATTATGTATGTCTTTAACATATCGTTTTCTCCTAGTCCATCAGCCTCATAGAAAGGGGAAATCCATCCAGGAGCCTGGAGAATGTGTGTCGCTGGGCTTGCCAACAACAAAAATCTGATCCCAATCACTCTGAACACCATGATCACGCAATTTTCTTAACCAGGCAAGACTTCGGACCTGCTGGAATGCAAGGTATTTCCATTACTATGTAGCAGAAAAATTTAAGGGCATGACTTTTCAAAAGTATAACTGAATCACTTTGCTGTACACTTGAAACTAACACAACAGTATATATCAACTCTTCTACAACATAAAATAAAAATCTTTTAAATCTTAGAAAAAAGAGCAATTCTGAATCAGAGAGTCTGTTCACATGTTCATATCTCACCATCACTTTCATCTTTGCCTCAGCCAAGCATACATTTGCTTTCTGTTGCTTCCAGTGACTTCTGTGGAATTCACAATGTTAAATGCCACCTAAATGCCATGAAATATTATGCTCTCCTTTACAATAATAGGTGTACATTTGGGATACTGAGGGGCTGCTATAAAATGCAGTACGATTTCCACTGAGTGTTTGGAAAGGGAAAGGAGGTGCTATGGGAAACATCTGTTGCTGAAGAACTTTCTTCCAAAGTCAGCTTTCATCTCTCTATCTAATAAACTCTGATGCAGACTTTAAAAAAAAAAAATTAGACTGACCACTTTGTTTTCAATGTTGATGGAATCTCTGGCTCCCTTCATCAGTACCATGATTTGAAGGAACATTCACAGCAGAAAGGTAGGGCTCAGTTGGTGGGCAGAGCAGAATGGTAACCCCAGGCAGTTCCTTCCCTTAGGAGAGGAGAAAATTGCAGATCCCGTGAATCCTTTCAGAGCCCGTTACCTGTGGCTTTCCCAAGAGAATGTGGCATGATGCTAGCAGCGAAATAATACTGCCTCTGTTTCCTGAAAAGCTTTTTTCTTTTTCCCTCGGCAAAGGTCCAGGAGTAATTCTTAATGGGTTTTCTCATAAAATGAAAATAAAAGTAATTGTTATTCTCTACAGGATATGCTCCAGTCACAGGCATGTGTCACCCAGTGAGAAGCTGTACCCTGAATCACGAGGATGGTTTTTCATCTGCCTTTGTAGTAGCACATGAAACTGGCCATGTGTAAGTCACTGTTGACAGCTATAGAGTGGGGAAAAAACAAGGTCTTTTCTTTCTGCCTCTCAGTATTGTTCATACTTCGGGCAGAGCACATGCCAGCGTGCAACTCTCACCCTCTTGCCAAGTTTGAGGAGCTGAAAAGAGTGACGAGGTCATGCACTGAAACCAAATGAGTGACCGGCTTGCAGAGACACTCGTGGGCTTTTTGTAGCTATAGAACAAGAAAGGCATTTCTGCCAGATTGCTCCCAGTTCCACAGTGTCTGTGACTCCTCCACAAAAGCCGTGTTAGCTTAAAAAAATACCTATTTCCCTGTACATTTCAAAACAGAAATTATGCCAAAGCTGTGGTCCCTATGTTGATTCTTACCTGCGAGGTCTCGCTCTGTGTTCTAGGTTGGGGATGGAACACGATGGACAGGGCAACAGGTGCGGTGATGAGACGGCTATGGGAAGTGTTATGGCTCCCTTGGTGCAAGCTGCGTTTCATCGTTACCACTGGTCCCGGTGTAGCGGCCAAGAACTGAAAAGATACATACAGTATGTCTCCTTTGTGTCATGAGAACGTTACAGTAGAAATACAGGCGTGAAACTGTCTCTTAGGACGTTGATCATAACCGAACTCCCAGTGAATGAAAACTCTTGTTCATGATAAACATGTTCTTGTGACTTCGCTTTTGGCACAATAATTCCATAATGTGATTATAGTATTTGAAGCCGTAAGCCTAGCCTTGAAGTGAATTTTTAACTGTGATTTCCTTTCAGTAAATTCTCTGTGGGATCTCTGACTAATGGTAAAAGTTGATTTGAGAATGATGAGAGGGTGGTCACACAATGCCTGTATAGGGTATACCACCTGTACCCCATAGAGTGAATGTCAGGATCTGTCCTGCCACACCATGGGGGTTCAGCTAGGGACATGAACAAGGTTGTTACAGTTCTACTGTGTTTCTGAGTATGCTTGGCTTATTTTCCTGGGAAGAATAAGGATGAATGGTCTTTTTCTAAATGGAGCTGAAACCAAAATCCTTAAAAGATATGCTTTCGTGAACTTGCTTTATGATCTGATGAAATTCCAGAGTTGTAACCTAAGAATACTTTCTCACTGAGACATGATTTTTTAAAAAATGAACATTTAGCTGTTTGCACCCTTTTCGTTCCTCCAGTTCCTATGACTGTCTCCTTGATGACCCGTTTGAACACGACTGGCCCAAACTCCCGGAACTTCCTGGAATCAATTATTCTATGGATGAGCAGTGTCGTTTTGACTTTGGAGTTGGTTATAAAATGTGCACTGCGGTACGTTACAGTCCTTTTAAATTTTTGCATCTTAAAATCTATTTGCATAGCTCCTGGTTGGTGACCTTTGCAGATTCACTGGTGCAAGAATATGAACCAATGATTTGTGTTTGCTATGTTTCTACATGCTATAGCCAAGTGCTTTAAATATACTATCTTATTTAATCCTTCTGACAGGCTAGAAGGAAATCGGTATACTTTTATTTTACAGATGAAAAAGCCAAGACTTACAGAGGTTACACAACTTGCTTAAGTCACACATCTGGTAAATGGGGCTTTTTATATGTTAGAGGAAGCTTTATGTGTTAGAGCAAGAAAAAATGTATTTCAGTGAAAGAAGTTGATCTGCTGTTGAAATTCTGCCTTTGCAGATATACGTACATAGCTATTTGGTTTGCCTGTAAGATATACAGTCAGTTCCTGTTTTCCTGCATTAATGTTTTAACCTGAGAATTCTAAAGCTCTGGCTCCATATTGTAAAAAATTACTGCGTTAAGTAATAGGAATGAGAACAAAAAACCCAGATTGAAAATAAGGACTAATTTTAAAAGAAAGCTATGACGGAGTTTCCCTGGTGGCTCAGTGCTAAAGAATCTGTCTGCCAACGCAAGAGACATGCATTCTATCCCCGGTCCCGGAAAACCCCACATGCCTTGGAGCAACTAAGCCCACGCGCCACATCTATTAAGCCTCTGCTCTAGAGCCAGGGAGCCACAACTCTTGAAGCCTGTGCACCCTAGACCCCTCGCCCTGCAGCAAGAGAAGCCACGGCGATGAGAAGCCTGTGCATCACAACTAGAGAAAACCAGTGCATCAGTGAAGACCCAGCACAGCCATGCATAAATGACACTAAAGAGAAGGAAGAAAGCAACGACGATTAGACTGTATATGAATAATTAATGATATGTGTGTGCGCGCTCAGTCATGTCTTTGCTTCGCAACATCATGGACTGTAGCACGCCAAGCTCCTCTGTCCGTGGAGTTTTCCAGTCCAGAGTACTAGAGTGAGTTGCTGCTTCCTGCTCCAGGGATCTTCCCTACCCAGGGATCAAACCCGCATCTCTTGCCGTCTCCTGCATTGCGGGTGGATTCTTTACCACTGTGCCACCTGCGAAGCCTAATGAATGGCATAGGGAATGAATATATGGATAAACTGGATTTGATATATAGGTTTATTTTTTATATTTAAAAATGATAAGAAATTTACTGTTATAAAGAGAGTAGATGAGGAAACAGTACCTACAAATATGTGTGCTTGAATATACACTTGGATATTATAATAGAGTGATTTAGAAAAATAAAAAAGCATGAGAAAACTACGATTCTGATCTGGCTGTATTACTGTTTGGTTTGTATCCATAACTATAGTCTTACCTTATAACCCATATTTCTCAGCCATGGTATGAAGATCAAATATATACAAGTACGTTATAAACTACATGAATGTATTGTGACCTTTTGTTACACCTGGAATATAGTATCTTACATGAAAAGTTCAACAGTTATTTTCTGCATTTAGTGAGCTCATGATATGAGCATTTGTATCTTTTATGTCTAACTGGTTCATAAATACAGGAATAAAGCCATTTTGATGGCTTGAGAGCTGCAAAACTGCTATGAAATTTTCATATTTACACTGTTTATACTAATTACTCACTCTTTAAAAATCTGAAAACCATAAGACAGACATGGCATGCAAAACAGTAAAAGTCAGCTGGGGAACCAGACAAATCTTTGTTCATCAGTGTTTTTTAGCAAAGCAGAATAAAAGTATTCTTTACTTGGAATTCTTAGGCATGTTTGTTTTCTTAACATGCTACAACTTTGACTATTATAACTTGAAATTAAAATATCCAAGAAACATGACGTGAAGAAATTGTATAGCAGGTATTACCGGTACAAGTCATTCCATCTCTACGTCACTGAGAGTTTGGTTTTTCCCTCTTCCAGTTCCGAACATTTGACCCATGTAAACAGCTTTGGTGTAGCCATCCTGATAATCCCTACTTTTGTAAGACTAAAAAAGGGCCCCCACTTGATGGAACCGAATGTGCTGCTGGGAAAGTGAGTATAATCTGTTTATACAGTAAAGATTTAAGATATGTTGCATAAGAATCATTATCGTCATCTTTAAGAAAACTATACGATGTGAAGTTTCACTGTGGTAATGCACGAACATCATGTATTAGTTTCCCAGAGGCGCTCTTGCAAATTACTAACAAATTACCAGAGAGTGTTTAAAACAACAATTATTCTCTCAGTTCTGGAGGCCAGAAGAACAAAATTGTTTTCACTGAGCTGAAATCAGTGTGCGGGCAGAATGGTCCTCTCCCCAGAGGCTCTCGTGGACAACCTGTTCTTGGCTCTTCCAGCTTCTGGTAGCTGCCTGGGTTCCTTGACTTCTGGCTGTGCCACTCTAATCTCTGACTTTGTGCCCACACTGCCCCCTTCTCCTCTGCGTGTGTTTCCCTCTGGGCCTCTCTTATAAGGATACATGTGATGGCATTTAGGGTTCACCTGAATAATCCAGGGTAATCTCCCCATCTAAAAATTCTTATGTAATTACATGAGCGAAGGCTGTTTTCCAAATAAGATGGCATTTACAGATTTTTAGGATTAGGACTTGGCATCTTCGGGACCACTGTTCAGCCCCCGACTGATAGAATAGGAAGCGGCTGCTCAGCGGAGTGTCTGGCCTCTAATGGGATTTGATTTACTTGCTGGCATCACACTTCTTGTGAAAGCTGTCCAGAAATAAAGTCATGTGAACTTAGAAGATTTGGCCTTGCTCCTTGGGGAAAGATGCCCAGAAGTTTTCAATCTCAAGTTGTGTAGTAAGGATTCAATGCTCAGAAACTGGCCCAGTGCCAAGCTTCACTACTCAAGAGGGGAAAGATCATAAAACCCCAGACAAAGGCATGTTGAGAACTCATGTTGAAGGGCTTTGACTAGTTTGGAAATAAGATATTGTAGATAGGCCCAAAACCTGGCAAAGAAGATTTATATAGTTTTTAGTTCTTTCAAAGCCCTTTAAAGCTTTATTTCAAATGTGTATAAACTGTACTTGCTATCAGAATGGCACACATAATAGTAATAATAAAATCTGTCTTTATTCATGTTTAAACTGTTAGGAATTATGCTAAACTCATACAGCATGTTGCTTTTGGAAAATTTGGTATTATAGCTTAATGACTGAAAAAACAAAAGCAACAATGAGTTGATTCGTTTTTGCTTTATGCAAAAGATATCCTCTAAACCAATCTGGACATCCAATTTCCCTAAATATATTTGTGTTATGTTTAAATTTCTCAAAGTTGAGTTTTAAGAAACACTTTTATTGTGTGTAGAATAAAAACATGAATCAAAATGTGCAAAGGAAAAGAACAAATGCCTTTTGAGCATCTGCTGAGTGTTGGGTACTATAAGCTCTATGTCTCTATAGTATCTGTGTTCTAGTATTCCCCACTTAGTTCTTCCGGTCAGAGGGTCTTACACTATCCATGGTCCTTTCTGGGCCCCAGTTTCCTCATCTGAAAAGTAAAGATAATATATCTGACCTATCTATTTCTTAGAATCATTATGAAAGCTATACATGTTTTAGATATGTTATATTACTTATTTTTGAAGTTAAGGCATATAATTTCCTGTCATTATTTAAAGGGGAGCAATTGCCCTTAAAAAATTCAAATAATATGGATAACAAGGGATGAAGGGTAGACTAGCACCGACTGAGCAAATTAAGTGCTCAGATCTCCTTATTGATTATGATGTTTGATACTCAGTAATAAATGGGTCATTTAAAAACTTGTCTGAATTAATGTTACCTTTTATTTTAATTTTATATTTAAAAATGCAAGTCCAAATTACCCAGTATGTATAGGTTCCCATATTGTTATAATTACTTTGGGATTATGCTAAGTGTATTTTCACCAGAAAAAGAAGTAAAAAAGAAAGGGAGTCTTTCACTTGGTGGTCCTTGTATAACAACTTCAATTTTAGCAATGTGCACAAAATTTCATAATTGTTTTTGTCATTTTTTTAAGTGGTGCTATAAAGGCCATTGCATGTGGAAGAATGCTAATCAGCAAAAACAAGATGGCAACTGGGGATCCTGGACCAAATTTGGCTCCTGTTCCCGGACGTGTGGAACTGGTGTGCGGTTCAGAACACGCCAGTGCAATAATCCAACGTGAGTGTAACTCTTATCATGCACTTCACTTGGGGAAAGACCAGAAAATGCCTCAATATTATGCCATTAATGTTCAGTTTTACAAAGTACATCTAAAACGCAGACGGTGAAAACTGAGCATTTCAGTGTCTATTTTGGGTAAATCCCCACTAATCCATCTAGGGAAGAATAGTCCAGGACTAAGGTTAGAGATTGTTAAAGAAATTGTTGTTTAGGAGGCTCTGGAACTGAGCAGGGAAAGCAGATCACTGTGTCCTTAGGACTGGGCACCAAGGCTGTGAGACTAGGAAGTGCATTATCGGCAGAAGCAGCACAAACCGCAGAGGCTTCCTCACTTCAGAATCAGGAGAGGAGTGCTTCAGAGCTGAGCCGCAAAGACGGTGAAAGAAAGACCAAGGAACTGGTGGGGGAAACGTTATCCATTTGTCCTCCCAGAGAAAATTTTTGGAACCCCTGTTGTGTGCTTAGCGAATCTTATTTTCTGCAGGAAAAAAAAAAAAAAACTAAACTAAACTATCAGACTTATTAGGACAGTCTTCCTTGTGTAGGGTTTAACATCTCGCACCCGTTTTCTTTGTCTGGCCCCAGGATGGCTCTGAGCACATCTTTGTATAAAGACCGAGGGTTACACTATCTGTTGCACAGGAAGAGATGATGGCAGTATTCACAGAAGCAACAAAAACAATAAAAATTATAGTAGTAAGAATGGCAAGGGCTCACCTCGTGCCACACTCTTTTTTCAGTGTTTTAAACACAGTAACTCATTTAATCCTCGCAACTTTTCTCTAAGGAAGATAGGATTATTGTTTGCATTGGATGTATTAAGAAACAGGTGTAAAGCCGTGATTAATGTGTCTTTCCTGAGACCATATGCCTGTTTGTTGCTTCTTTATATACTTTGTGTGTGTGTGTGCATTTAAAACATATCGTTTGAAAGAATACACTATTTTAAAATATACTGATTTGAGTTTGGGACTTCCCTCCAGCAAACCCTAGCAGGGAGAGGACAGTGCTTTGGAAAAGGGATTGAAATTAGGAAGTATGAGTCCATTCACTGGGCTGGCAGCTCAGAAGCTCTGGCTTTTTGCCCTCCAGCACTGTGCCTGCAAGCTTCAGCCACTGGACCAGAGCCAAAAGCCCATTCTTAATGCTGTCTTTTCTTTAGACCCATCAATGGTGGTCAGGATTGTCCTGGCGTTAATTTTGAGTACCAGCTTTGTCATACAGAAGAATGCCAGAAACACTTTGAGGACTTCAGAGCTCAGCAGTGCCAGCAGCGAAACTCCCACTTTGAATACCAGAATACCAAACACCACTGGTTGCCATATGAACATCCCGACTGTGAGTAGACACCCACGCTTCTCCTGCTGTGTGGACAGTTACTTAGAGCTGAAGCTTTGCCGACACACAGTCCCCTGGACTCTCGACCCCCACTTGGCAATTTAGGAAATTGGTGCTTATAGGGGTGAGTCTTCCTGGGTTTCCAAGAATAAGGCTAATACACTCCTTTCTCAGAGAGGTGAGAATTATGGAATAGTTCCTGGCAGGCAGTATAGCCACCATCACTATTGAAAAGAGGAGTGGAAAGCAATGCCTGGGAGAGATGCTGAGTTTCCTCATGCAACTGAAATCCCTCTGCTGGGAAATGCTTCTGGAATATTGTGATCTTTCTTTTCTGAACAACTAGAGAAAATACAGTTATTTTACAATCAAGCCAGGAACAAGACAAAGAGCATTACTGAATAACAAAAGGCACTTCATAACCGTACATTAGTTATTAAGAAATACACTGGGAAATTCCCTCATCATTAGCCCTGAATTTTCAGTTAAATCTGTTCATATGGGAACTTTTTGACATATGTCTTATTTGGGTGAATATACTGCTGAGTTCAGTTTAAGCCTGTTTTAAAGCAAAGATCAGTTCAGTCACTCAGTCATGTCTGACTCTTTGCGAGCCCATGAATCGCAGCATGCCAGGCCACCCTGTCCATCACTAACTCCCAGAGTTCACTTAGACTCATGTCCATCCAGTCCATGATGCCATCCAGACATCTCATCCTCGATTGTCCCCTTCTCCTCCTGTTCCCCAATCCCTCCCAGCATCAGAGTCTTTTCCAATGAGTCAACTCTTCACATGAGGTGGCCAAAGTACTGGAGTTTCAGCTTTAGCATCA
>SJYC01114558.1:0-13720 GCA_006408675.1 Madoqua kirkii | reverse complement strand
AATGTACCTCCAAACTTTAAAATCCCATTTGTTATTTTTATTCATTAGAGAAAGCATTTTATTTAATAATATATAGTAAATCTGTAATATATTACAATTTCTGTCAACGGTAAAGAGCTTTTTGTGACCATTTAAGTAGGTAATGTGACCTTAGAATTTTACAGTTGTCAGGACTAATTGCCTAAATATTAGTTCAACTATTTTGAGTACCTCTAATATTTTGACTTAACTTGAAAGAGCTACACAGTTTAAAAAAAAAAGGCATTATGTTATATGCTGTCCTAGTATAAGTCACTTGTATTACTTGTTGTAGAAGAAGCCATTATTTTAAAAATATTTCCAGCTTCCTGAGGAAACGTATGGGATGAATGAGTTAGAAAATGCTAACTGCCTTGCCAGTGTTTTTGAATGGGAATATTTGTTAATTTTGATTTTCTATCTCACCATCTTGCCACTATTTTTAACTGGTTAGGAAGGCTTCTGGAGAATTTTGAATGCCTATTGCATGAAGTATGAGTCCTATCAGAAGTAACACTCATTTTAATGCTTTGATACTCATAAACACGGTCGTTCATTTATAGAAGGAGAGAGAATTAACTGTGAATCTTCAAAGCTGTAATAAGATAAAATGTATGCCGGTTACTCATTTTTCTTTCCTTAGCAATTAAGAATCAGGCTACAGGCCACTATATCTTAAATGGCAAAGGGGAGGAAGCCAAGTCAAAGACCTTCATAGATCTTGGTGTGGAATGGGATTATAACATTGAAGATGACATTGAAACCCTTCACACCGATGGACCTTTACATGATCCTGTTATTGTCTTGGTATGTGGCATTACAGGCTCACTGTGTAGTTGGTTTACTTTATATTTTTATAATTAGTCTATCTCAATTACAATTAATTTTATAATTAAATATTTAATATAATATAATCAATTAGAATTAATTTTATTTACTTGCATGTTTTTAATAATTCCATTTATCCTTCCTCTTTATTCTTTGGGGAACTTTGTCATATATTTTACTATATATATGTTTTAAACCAAATACAGGATTATTATCTTTGATTTTAGTAATCAGTTATCTTTTAAAGACAAGAAAAGAGAAAATAGATTTTTATATTTACTCACATATTTAGCATTGTTGATGCTCTTCATTTTTCCTGGTAAATCTGATTTTCTATTTAGTACCCTTTACCTTTGATATAATGAACTTCCTGTAACATGTCTTGTGCTATGGGTATGCATGCTAGCAAGTTACTCTCTCTGCTTTCAATTCTCTGAAAACATCTTTATTTCACTCTCATTCTTAAAGGATATCTTCACTAGATATAAAATTGGAAGTGGCTAGCTTGTTTGTTTCTTTCTCAGCACTTTAAAGATCTATCATTGTAGGGAGGTCCAGGAATGTCTCATCTAGGAAACAGATATGACCAAGAGGTGGTACCCAAACATATTGTTCAGGTGATGCCTTAGCAGGTTTGCATGTGAGGCCACCTTCAGGAAGAACACAAGGGCAAAGGAACTTTTGGGGGAAGGGAGACTTGAGAGGAAATTATGTGTCCAGGGACGTTGCCCAGCAGCACAGTGGGGAGACTGTGGGTTGGAGAGCTTCCAAAGGCAGCAGCAGCAGCTTGGGATCCTGATAACCCCAAAGTCCTACTTATAATTAGTGGATTTGGGGTCCAGTTTCATAAGGGTATGCAAAGCAAACAGGCTCTGTTCTTCAATTCCTCAGTCGTGTCTGACTCTTTGTGACCCCACGGACTGCAGAAAATCAGGTTTCCCTGTCCTTCACTATCTCCTGGAGTTCACTCAAACTCATATCTACTGAGTCAATGAAGCCATCCAACTATCTCATCCTCTGTCTCCCCCTTCTCTTCTAGATGGTTAGAAATCTACTTGTTTGGGCTACATTTGAAACAATTGGCTATGTGAAAATCCGAGTTTGATGCCAGTGGACTTTTGAGCTAATCAGTCTGAACTTGCTGTGTATAAATAAACGACCTAGGGGCCAATGTATAGGAGCCATCATTGACTCATCTATATAACATTTGTCTTCTCGAACCCATTGTTTACGATGAGAAGTAAGCTTCATTTAGGTTGCTGCTGTGCATTTAATGTGTCAATATTCTCTGGCTGCCTTTTATAATTTTCTCCTTATCTTTTTGTCTTGGGTGGTTTGTAATTTGACTGTGGCATGCTTACTTTGTGATGTTCTTCGTATGGATCCTGCTTGGGGGTCACCAAGTCTCTTGGCTCTATAGATTGATGTTTTTCACTAAACTGAGGTAAATTTTCCATATGTCTTCAAGTTTATTCCCCGCCCCCCCCATCTCTCTCTTTCTATTCCTGGGACTCATTTACATGTATGTTAAACCAGTTGAATTTGGTTCACGAAACTTATGAACTTTGTTCATCCTTTTGTAATCGCTGTCTTTTCTCTGTCCTTCAGATTGGATCATTTCTATTGAACTGTGTTCAAATTCTTTGACTGTCTTATGTGGTCTCGAATCTGCCACTGAGCCCATACAGTAAATTTTTCATGTCAGATAGTGTACTTTGTTTTCTAGAATTTCCTTTTTTTTTTTCTTTTCTTATAATTTCCATTTTTCTGCTGACATGTCCATATATTGTCACTCACTATGTCCAACTTTTCCTCTAAGTCCTAAGACTTCATATTGCCTGATATTTTGGGCTCTTTTTTTTTTCTTGATTATAGTTCACATTGTCATATTTCTTATACTTTTTTTATTGTACACTGAGCATTCGAGATGGTAAGTTGTTGGGCATTTAGTTTACCTTGCCTTCCCTAAAAGCATTTGGTTTTATTCTGTCTGGCAGTTAATTTATTGTCAGTCTCCACTGATCTTGGAGGCTTGTTTTTCCTTTTTGAGGGTTAATCTATTTCAATTTTGTTCTTATTTTTATGTCTTGGCTTTCTGGTGCCTTAACTGTATATCTGAAGTGTTGGGGAGCACCATGAGAGCACCGAGGGCCCTCCTCCCTGCCTGTCCCGAGGCACCTCTGTCCTGCTCCCAGCCGCATGGCAGCCACTCATTGGTAGATAGCATGGTTTCTTGGCCTGGGCATGCACAGACCAGTCCTCTATGTAGAAAACCCATACAGCTTTCTGGACCACCCTCTCTGAAGGCCTCTTTAGTGCCCATGTCTCCGAAAGTCCCAAACTACCCGCTCCTCCTCAGCTCAGTGAGACACTGACTTGGCCTGGGTTCCTGCTCTCCATACCAGGGTCCAGACCTGGCCCTGTCCAGAAGCCAGTACTTAACATGTTACTCTGCTCGTGGAGATTATTATCCTTTGCTATGTTATTCATTGCAACCAAAAAAAAATCCCTCAAATACTGTATCCAGTTTTCATTTACTTCCTCATAAATAAAGGTAGAAGTGATCATTTTGACTTGAAATATATTGTTAGGTTCTGTATACAAGCCAATATTTATTAGATTCCCTATAAAAATATTATATTTGTCTAAAATAAATTATCTCACTAAATTTCAAATCTTTTTTCATTTGAAAATTATTTCTGCTTGATAAAGTGTCTGTTCAGGTCTTTTGTCCATTGTTAAAGTAAGTTGCTTTTTTCTTTTTAACTTTTCAGTTTTTTATATATACTCAATATATAAATCCTCTATGAAATGTGGTTTTTCAGATAGTCTCTTCTAATATGTAGTTTCTTTTCCTTCTCCCAGTAGTGTTTTTCATAAAGAAAAGTCCAGTTTATCAATTTTTCCTTTTATGGATCAAGACTTTCTTATTATATAAGGTTGTTTTTTTTTGTTTTGTTTTCCTGATCCAGGATCAAAATTCATTTTTTTTATTGTAACTTTTATAGTTTTACATTTAACTATGTTAATTTTATTAACTATTTAAGCTAATTTTATACACACTTTTTCTACATTGGGGTCTTAGTTTTGTACATAGATGTCCATACATTATCTATTCTTATATAACAGATCACCCCAGACTTGGTGGCTGAACACAAGCAACATTGTTATCTCACAGTTTCTCTGGGTCAGGAATCTGGGAATAGCTTCTGTGACTAGTTCTAGCTCAGGGTATCTCATGAGGATGCTCTCAGCTGAGGCTACAGCCTTCGGGCTCCACTGGAGAGAATCTTCTCAGTTCCCAGTTCAGTCACATGGCAGTTGAAAGCCCTTGGAAGACGGCTTCCAAGCTTCTTCACATGGATGCTTCAATAGGATGCTAAAGTGTCCTTATTACATGACAGCTGTCTTCCAGAAGTGAGTGATTCAAATGATCCTGAAAGTGAGAATGCAACCAAGACAGAAGTCAAGCTTTTTAACCTAACCTTAGAAATGACATCCTTTCACGTCTGCTGCTATTTGCTAGAAGCAAGCCACTGGTCCAGGATCCACTGAAGGAGAGAAGAATTAAGCTCCACTTCTTGAGAGAGAGAAAGTGTCAAAGGACTTGCACACACATTTTTTAAGCCACCACAGTGTCCAGCACCATTTGTTGAAAGCAATGTCCATTCTCCATTAAGTTCCCTTTTCATCTATGTCACAAGTTAATTGCCCAGATTTATATGGGCTTATTTCTGGACTCTCATTCTATTCCATAAGATAGATAATCTTATAGGAAAATACATATCAATCAAATTTTATTTAGATTATTTTAAGTTTGATTGGTTGGTGATCAGAAGCTCTATTTTACTCATATGTAACTACATTGCATTCTTCTCCAGCAGCACAGGTGTCTGGCCTCAGAGCCTTCTTGCAGGGCTTTACCAATAATATTAGAGTGACCCCAGGGAGCCATATATAATTGATACAATCCTGTAAAAACTACATGAAAGTCAATGAAAACTATTTATAAAAAAGAGTGCTTTGCTAGAAAAGTAAAGATCACATAAAAAGCTGAGAATACACTTGCAATGTTTATTATAAAAGGATTAATATTTCTATTGCTTGGATTACATGAAAAAAGAATATGTATAACAATAAAATAAAGAGGTCTGACATGAACACGCAATGCATGGTGGACAAAATACAAGTGACCAATAAACTTAGGAAAATTAATCTTTACTATTTATCAAATAAATAGCAATTAAAACAACAATCTTTTGCCCATTCAGTTAACGAAGAGGAAAATGATTTAATACGCAGTGCTGAATGGGAGCACCTTCATATACTTTCATTATGAAAATAATAATTGTTTTAACTATTCTGAAGGGCCATTCACTGAACTATAAAAATGTGTTTGTACCCTTTACTACATTAAGGAAAATCAGAAATTATCAAAAAAATGAGGATAAATTTTAATCAAAATATAGATATTAATTTTTCTGATTAATTAAGGTACACTAGAATTAAATGGGCTTCCCAGGTGGAACAGTGGTTAAGGATCCACCTCCCAATGTGGGGGATGCTAGAGATCTGGGTTAGACCCGTGAGTCAGGAAGATCCCCTGGAGTGGGAAATAATTACCCACTCCGGTATTCTTGCTGGAGGATCCCGTGGACAGAGGAGCCTGGCAGTCTACAAAAAGGCTCTACAGAGCAGCTTTTGCAGTCCATGGGGCTGCAGAGAGTTGGACACGACTGAGTGACTGAACATGTACTCATGCACTAAGAGTAAGCACTATGTTGCCATTTAGAAATATATTTTCAAAGAATATTTACTGTCTTGGGAAATGTGTGACATGTTAAGTGAAATAAGCAAGACCAGAAAAGTATGTATGTGTACACATACACACACACTCACACACACACATATGCAAATATCTTGAGGTTCTATCCCCAAATAATAAAAGGGACTTTAGTTTAGTGGAATTATGGATGATTTTTATTTTCTTTATATTTTTCAAGATCTCTATATTTTCTGGATGGAATATGATTATCTTTATCACCATAACAAAAGTCTACTGTAAAGAGTAACAATTAAGTACACTCAGGAGTTATGTAACTTGAGGAACTCTAAATTGAATTTTATTGTATTTTTTTAAACTTTTTAATGTCAAGATACTTTATATATTTGCATTTTTTTCTTAATCAAGACATACCTATACTTAAGTGATAGAAAGAAAAAAAACTCTATTTTTAGAAACTACTTGAAAGTCTTCCAGTTTTAATAAGATACATATTCTGAAATATTTGTAATTTTTCATTCAAATTTAAAACTCAGGTGATTTACATATCTATTTCATGTATACATTAGATTATACCTCAGGAGAACGATACCCGCTCTAGCCTGACATATAAGTACATCATCCATGAGGACTCTGCACCTACAATCAACAACAACAATGTCATCCAGGAAGAATTAGATACTTTTGAGTGGGCATTGAAGAGCTGGTCTCAGTGTTCCAAACCCTGTGGTGGAGGTAACAAATTGAACACATTTATTATACTAAAATGTAATTCATATAAAAGCCAATTTTCTTCCTTCTGCCTTAAGAACTGTGTCTAACTGAGGATACAGCCTGAGAAATAGCAGACATAACCAGAACTTAAACATACAGCATTTTGACTGAAATCTCAGGATCTACAAATGATAGGAATCCATTCATATCAGTAGCAGACCATCTTAAAATTCCTTGGCCCTTTCCCCTTGTCTTATATCCATGCAGTGGTACCCTTAGTCACATTATTCTTTCCTGACTCTTGCAAATCTCGGTGTTTTTTGGTTCTTCCCTTCCTTCTCCTCCACTTTTCCTTTCCATACCTACGCATTTCTTTTCAGCATTAATAATGGAAGAGCTCTTAGTTGCACTATGTACCAGATACTATTTTAAGTGTTTTATATTTTAATGATGAATGGCTCTAAGAGGTTGCTACTGTTTTAACCTCTGTTATACTGATGGGGAAAGCGACGCACAGGGAAGATCAAAAGATACTGTAAGATACAAACCCAGGTAGGTGGCCTGGCTTCTTCGTACCTGTTTATACTGCATTCTGCTACCTGTCTGCTCTCTCTCTGGAGTAGATCCACTAAGTTCATCTCAAAGTTTCTCAGTCTCTCCCATTTCCATTCCTCTAGTTTGGAACAACAAGTGCTCCACAATGGAGCTAGCCTAGACAGAATTCTCTCGTAATAGTAACACTTCATAGTTGAAAACAAGAAATCATTCATAGTAGGGAATGCCTGGGTAAATATTTATACTTTTAAATTCAAAGATGTATTTTTAAAGGTTTTTCTCTAGAAAGGACATAAAATGTTTTTAGATAATTATTTGAAATGACACTTTAGGGACTTTCTTAGTGGTTCAGTGGCTAAGATTGCACTTTTTCTGTAGAGGGCACAGGTTCAGTCCCTGGTCAAGGAACTAAGATACTGCGTGCCTCAGGTGTGGCCCAAAACTAAATGAAACAAAAATGATACTCTATCTACCACAAAAAGATTATTTAATTTGGATCCTCCTACTGTATCTGCCTGCAGTACAAGAGACCCAGGTTTGATCCCTGGGTCAGGAAGATCCCCTGGAGAAGGAAATGGCAGTCTACTCCAGGGTTCTTGACTGGAAAATCCTATGGAAGAAGGAGCCTGGTGGGCTATAGTCCTTGGAGTCACAAGAGTTAGATACAACTTAGTGACTAAACCAGCACCAGCCATCACTGCATCGTCAGCATCTGCTTGGTCACAAGACTTTCAGACACACCTTTTTAATATCTGCTAGACCTATTTCTCCCTCATCAGGCTTCCTTCTCGACTTTGAAAGGGGAGATTATTGCAGAAGTCTCAACTGGCCAACTAAATTTGATTTTCTTCTCTTCATTTCTAGGTAATTTCTTGAATGGATGAATAAATGAATGAATGAGTAGAATTATATTCCCTGATTCAGATCCTTCTTTCTCTCAATATGTTACCCTGAAGACAAAACATAATTTATATAATATTCTTGACCAAAGTGAAAACCTGAATTGAACCATTAGGAGACAGATAAACCCAGACTGTGGGACATTTTACAAAAGAACTGGCTTATCATCTCAAAAATATTAAAAGACAGAAAGAGATTAAAACTATTCCTGATTAATTCCATGACAACTAATGCAATGCATGTTCTTTGACTGGAGAAACATTTTTATAGAGTACATTATAGGGCAATTGATAAATTTTGAATATCGTCTTTATATTAGATACTAGTATTATATTTGGGTTAAATATTCTGATTTTAAAAGTATATTGTAGCTATATGGGATAATGTGCTTGTTATGAGCTATATGCTGATGTATTTAGAAGTGAAGAATCAGAATGTTAGCAACTTACTCTCAAAAGGTTCAGCAACATTTTATATGTAAATGTATATGTGGTACTGGTTTAGTTGCTAAGTCATGTCTGACTCTTGTGATCCCATGGACTGTAGCCTGCCAGGCTCCTCTGTCCATGGGACTCTCCAGGCAAAAATATTGAAATGGGCTGCCATTTCCTTCTCCAGAGGATCTTTCCAATCCAGGAATTGAATCCAGCTCTCCTGCATTGCAAGCAGATTCTTTACTGATATAATCTGTTTATTATATGTTATGATTAATATATATGATGTAAAAATATGTATATCAAATATGCTGACATGGTAACAAAAGGTTAATCTAGGTGTAAGGCATATTCATGTGATTTCCTTACACTTGTTTAGATTTGAAATTTTCCAAAATTAAAAAATAATATATACATACACATATAATGTTTTTTAAACATTAAAAATTATATATATATATATATATATATATGTTTTTTAAATGTCCAAGTTGGTGCCTGGGGAGACCCTCAATAACTCCCTGAACATTTGTGTGGCCCGCAGGTCTTTTAAGATCGGATCCCATACTTCAGCCATTCAAAGAGCCTTGCAGTTTCCTATGTCATTTCATTTGCCTGGAGTATTATTCTGCTTCATGCACTTTGTTGTTGTTCAGTCTCTAAGTCATGTCCAACTCTTTGGGGACCCAGACACGGATACTGGAGTGGGTTGCCATTTCCCACTCCGGGGATCTTCCTGACCCAGGGATCGAACTCATGTCTTCTACAGGGGCAAGCAGGTTCTTTACCACTGAGCCACCAGTGAAGTCCATTCCCTTTACTGGTGCTGTCTGAACTTGAGGATTCTGCCCAGGGAAGTGCTGATCTTGTAAACATTCTCTGTCTCTCCTCCAGCTAAGGTAGAGAATGTCCCCTCTGCGTTCCTCTGCTGCCCTCTACAGTCAGTTATTGACATAGCTTTGTAGAAGCCTGTGTCCCTAGGTATGACACAGTTTTCCTGACTATCTTACTAGACTGTATTTCAGGATCTAGTTCATTAACGAGCATGCAGTTGCTATTTAATACTTTATATTTATTAAAGGATTTTTGTTGATTTAATTTTTATTTAATTATTTAATTTGCTTCTGGATCTAGAGCACCTAGAACAGTGCCTGGCTCAATAAATACTTGATGAAAGAAATGAATGAATAAATTATCAAATAGGTGACAGAATGAATAAATGATTAAATCAAAAATATATTTGCCTCCCCAGGTTTCCAGTACACTAAATACGGATGCCGTAGGAAAAGTGATAACAAAATGGTTCATCGCAGCTTCTGTGAGGTCAACAAAAAGCCAAAACCTATTAGAAGAATGTGTAATATTCAGGAGTGCACACATCCACTGTAAGCATTTATTTTACCTATCCTTATATACCAAGGAAAAAATGAAAGGGATTTAAATGTCGTTAGCTCTTTTTAGTATTAATTTAATTTTTAGTCAAAGTTAATACGTGTACCTGATTACAGTGATCAGATCATTTCATAGAAATTATATAAACCTTTAGTCCTGTGTTATTTTAACCATATTTCTGCTTCTCACTTTTACTTCTGCTTCTCTTCTTTATTGAAGTACAGTTGATTTACAATATTGTGTTAATTTCAGGTGTGCAAGAAAATGATTTCATTTTTTTCAGATTACCTGACTTCATAAGTTATTACAAGATATTGAATATAGTTCCCTGTACTACACAGTAAATCCTTTTTGCTTCTCTATTTTAGGTATAGTAGTTTGCATCTCTTAATCCCATACTCTTAATTTATTCCTCCTTACCCCACTTTCCCCGTTGATAAGCATAAGTTTGTTTTCTATGTCTGTGAATCTGTTTCTCTTTTGTATATAGATTTGTTTGTATGTGTGTGCTGTGCTTAGTCGCTCAGTCATGTCCGATTCTTTGTGACCCAATGGACTGTAGCCTGCCGCCTCTTCTGTCCATGGGGATTCTCCAGGCAAGAATACTGGAGTGAGTTGCCATGCCCTCCTCCAGGGGATTTTCCCAACCCAGGGATCGAAACCAGGTCTCCCGCATCAGGGGTGGATTCTTTACCATCTGAGCCACCAGGAACTTGACTTTATCCTTCTTGGGTCTGCTGAGTTAATTATCATGTGTCCAGATTTCTCTGGTGGCCAAGAGTACCTATGACTATGAAGTATAATATACCTCTCATGTAATACCTATCTTCAAATGAGAGTCACCACTGAAGTCTTCAAAACTTAGTAAACTTTCTCAGTTGCCACCGTTCATTCTTACTGTCAGTTGACAAACTAGGGCAATCTCAAACTCTGCAGAGCAAAAACTGCCAAGGTTTTAACTTGCTTATATTTTGATGCTGCATATATGGGCTTCCCAGGTGGCTCAGTGGTAAAGAATCTTCCTGCCAATGTAGGAGTCAGAGGTTCAATACCTAGGTTGGAGGGGAAAAAAAAAAAAAGGCAACCCACTCCAGTATTCCTGCTTGGGAAATCTCATGGGCAAAGGAACCTGGTGGACTACAGTCCATGAGGTGACAAGAGAGCCAGACCTGACTTAGCGACTAAACAGCAACAACAACAAGCCCCGTATATACAGAATTTTTTAAAAATGCAGAGAGAGAGTAACTTTGGAAAGGTAATCAAGGTGACAACCCTTTGGGATATATGTAATGAAGAACTCTCTGTAATAGTGTATCCATAGCTAATTTGGAGAGTGCTGGGACACTGACATTGAATTTGGATGTGTAATTTGGGAATGTCCCTGAGAAGATCTTTTTTAAAATATCTGCTTGGAAATGTTTCTATCAGGTACATTCATGGAAGCATTTCTGCTCAGGCACACAACTTTTATCAGGTCAATAAGGGCCTATATGAAGAACAAAATTTTTCAAATATAATGGACATGTCAAGTAGCCTCCACACCAACAACCATAGAGATGGAACAGTAATCTCAGAATATTAAAACACTAGTAGAGACATGAAGTAATGAAAAAGCAGCAGCAGTCAAATCAGTTTGTCCTGGCAGGGATCAGATGGATCCTTTTTATACGTCCTATGAGATATTTAACACCCTGAGGCAAAATAAGTTCATTGATGCTTTAACCTCTGAGCCACCAGGGAAGCCCTATCATATTTTTAGATTCCACATATAAGTGATATCACATGATATTTGTCTTTTTCTGACTTCACTTCCTATGATAATCTCCAGGTCCATCCATGATAGTGTATGTGGTATTATTTCCTTCTTTTTCTAATGAGTAATAGATAGCAATCGGTATACCACATCCTGTTTACCAGTGGGGGCTAGTTTTGAAAACTACCATCATGCCTGAATCTAACGGGAAAACCTTAAGCTGAGTTTCCAAAGCCCTCTGTAGATGATCCTTTCGGAAGAGAGAAGGTTGTTTTCAAAGTCACCAGGGAGACAGAATACCAAGGCCTTAAAAATAGAAGTGTCCTATCTATTTTTGTTAGAAAGTTCTGAGACTGATGCATGCATTTTTCTGAAGTTGCCTCCTGGGCGGTACCTCACCCAGAGAGCAGAAAAACCTAGGCTTACGGTGCAGGAAGGGGCGCGCGGTGCCCCGGGCTTTCCATGGACAGTGTTAACCCCTCACCCCCACCCCTGCAGCTGGGCGGCGGAGGAGTGGGAGCACTGCACGAAAACCTGCGGCACTTCCGGCTACCAGCTGCGCACGGTGCGCTGCCTCCAGCCGCTGCACGACGGCACCAACCGCTCCGTGCACAGCAAGTACTGCACGGGCGACCGGCCCGAGAGCCGCCGGCCCTGCAACAGAGTGCCCTGCCCGGCCCCGTGGAAAACGGGGCCTTGGAACGAGGTGGGTGTGCGAACTTTGAAGGGCCGGGGCTGGGAGCGGGCGTCTGTGTGTGGAAGCATGTGAAACTTATTTTAATTTCGCTTCTATATCACGTGGGCTTTGTGTGAATGGAGAAACTCTCACACTGTGTGAGATCAGGAAGCACCTGGGCGTATTAAGAAAAAAATGGTATTTTCAAACAGTGTTTGCATGTGAGATTCATTGATGGGGACAAGCCACATTTGGATGCTTTGGGATACAATGCTGTCTAAAAGGTGACTGATTTTCTAATATTAGTGTTGACTGCGCAGTCCCTTCTAGATACGTTTCAAATCCCTAACCTTGAATTCAGGGCCCTGCCCTGTGTGACACCCCACTGCTTTGTGTGTGTGTGTGTGTATGTGTGTGTGTGTGTGTGTGTGTGTGTGTGTGTGTAATTGAGGTATAACTGATAAAACACTACCTTAGATTCAGGTGTACAGCTTAATGATTTGGTATTTGTATACATTACAAAATGATCACCAGCAATAAATAAATAAATCCCACGATAACTCTTCTTAATCTGTCTTCCTTTATTCCACCTCTTTGTCCCAGTCTGAGGAAACTTCACTGTTCCAAAGACCAGCTGGTTGGAGCCTCCTCCCTTCTGGTTGGCTTGCCCTTCCCTTTCTATTTGTCTGACCATCTACCCATCATCCATCAAGGCTCAGCTTCATTGTCCAAAATACCACCTCCCAGGGGTGCCTTTTCTGCAGTCCTTCTTCCTTCCAAAAGCAGAAGTCTACCAATGGCTTGCTGATCACAGCAGTGTATCATAACTCCTGTCTTTGAGCCTGTGTCAGCACTAGACCAAGCATTTCTCAAACAAAACAAAACAAAACAAAAAGATACTTTGCTTCCCCAGTGCCCAGTTGGTGCCTGTCTGAATAACATCTGTTTGGTGACTGGCTGAATTCAGTGTCTTGGTCCGTGTATTAACCACAGTTCTTTGATGTTTCTAAAGATTCCAAATAAGGAATTGTGGGGCCATAGAAGAGTGGCTAGGAAGACAGGGACTCAAAGAAAGCACACAGAGAATGAAGGAGGAAGTGGAGAGCAGACCCAGGATGAAAGGAACAAGCCAAGGAAAGTTATCTGCACAGGACTGGAAGAACTCAACCTTTCACTCTCTTCAGAGCCCTAGATCAAGCCTTCTTCCCCTAAAGATCCTACCTGGATCCATAGCACGGCTGTTTCTGGGCTTAGTTTTAGAGCAGTTAGCCCCTTCCTTAAATAAATGAATTTATGGGAATAGAATAATAGTAGTTCCAGCATAACACATAAGTCAGTTTGCCATCTGTAAGGAAGGTGAGAGAAGGGGAAGCTCAATCCGAGATCTGCTCCCTGAAAATGGACTCCACCATTGGTTTTAGGAACCCCACTCCAGGACTCTTGCCTGGCAAATCCCATGGACGGAAGAGCCTGGAAGCCTGCAGTCCATGGGGTTGCTGAGGGTCAGACACGAGTGAGCGACTTCACTTTCACTTTTCACTTTCATGCATTGGAGAAGGAAATGGCAACCCACTCATGTTCTTGCCTGGAGAATCTCAGGGACGGGGGAGCCTGGTGGGCTGCCTTCTATAGGGTCGCATAGAGTCGGACAAGACTGAAGGGACTTA
>SJYC01114557.1:0-23271 GCA_006408675.1 Madoqua kirkii | reverse complement strand
CCCTCACCCCCACCCCTGCAGCTGGGCGGCGGAGGAGTGGGAGCACTGCACGAAAACCTGCGGCACTTCCGGCTACCAGCTGCGCACGGTGCGCTGCCTCCAGCCGCTGCACGACGGCACCAACCGCTCCGTGCACAGCAAGTACTGCACGGGCGACCGGCCCGAGAGCCGCCGGCCCTGCAACAGAGTGCCCTGCCCGGCCCCGTGGAAAACGGGGCCTTGGAACGAGGTGGGTGTAAGAACTTTGAAGGGCCGGGGCTGGGAGCCGGCGTCTGTGTGTGGAAGCATGTGAAACTTATTTTAATTTCGCTTCTATATCACGTGGGCTTTGTGTGAATGGAGAAACTCTCACACTGTGTGAGATCAGGAAGCACCTGGGCGTATTAAGAAAAAAATGGTATTTTCAAACAGTGTTTGCATGTGAGATTCATTGATGGGGACAAGCCACATTTGGATGCTTTGGGATACAATGCTGTCTAAAAGGTGACTGATTTTCTAATATTAGTGTTGACTGCGCAGTCCCTTCTAGATACGTTTCAAATCCCTAACCTTGAATTCAGGGCCCTGCCCTGTGTGACACCCCACTGCTTTGTGTGTGTGTGTGTGTATGTGTGTGTGTGTGTGTGTGTGTGTGTGTGTGTGTAATTGAGGTATAACTGATAAAACACTACCTTAGATTCAGGTGTACAGCTTAATGATTTGGTATTTGTATACATTACAAAATGATCACCAGCAATAAATAAATAAATCCCACGATAACTCTTCTTAATCTGTCTTCCTTTATTCCACCTCTTTGTCCCAGTCTGAGGAAACTTCACTGTTCCAAAGACCAGCTGGTTGGAGCCTCCTCCCTTCTGGTTGGCTTGCCCTTCCCTTTCTATTTGTCTGACCATCTACCCATCATCCATCAAGGCTCAGCTTCATTGTCCAAAATACCACCTCCCAGGGGTGCCTTTTCTGCAGTCCTTCTTCTTCCTTCCAAAAGCAGAAGTCTACCAATGGCTTGCTGATCACAGCAGTGTATCATAACTCCTGTCTTTGAGCCTGTGTCAGCACTAGACCAAGCATTTCTCAAACAAAACAAAACAAAACAAAAAGATACTTTGCTTCCCCAGTGCCCAGTTGGTGCCTGTCTGAATAACATCTGTTTGGTGACTGGCTGAATTCAGTGTCTTGGTCCGTGTATTAACCACAGTTCTTTGATGTTTCTAAAGATTCCAAATAAGGAATTGTGGGGCCATAGAAGAGTGGCTAGGAAGACAGGGACTCAAAGAAAGCACACAGAGAATGAAGGAGGAAGTGGAGAGCAGACCCAGGATGAAAGGAACAAGCCAAGGAAAGTTATCTGCACAGGACTGGAAGAACTCAACCTTTCACTCTCTTCAGAGCCCTAGATCAAGCCTTCTTCCCCTAAAGATCCTACCTGGATCCATAGCACGGCTGTTTCTGGGCTTAGTTTTAGAGCAGTTAGCCCCTTCCTTAAATAAATGAATTTATGGGAATAGAATAATAGTAGTTCCAGCATAACACATAAGTCAGTTTGCCATCTGTAAGGAAGGTGAGAGAAGGGGAAGCTCAATCCGAGATCTGCTCCCTGAAAATGGACTCCACCATTGGTTTTAGGAACCCCACTCCAGGACTCTTGCCTGGCAAATCCCATGGACGGAAGAGCCTGGAAGCCTGCAGTCCATGGGGTTGCTGAGGGTCAGACACGAGTGAGCGACTTCACTTTCACTTTTCACTTTCATGCATTGGAGAAGGAAATGGCAACCCACTCATGTTCTTGCCTGGAGAATCTCAGGGACGGGGGAGCCTGGTGGGCTGCCTTCTATAGGGTCGCATAGAGTCGGACAAGACTGAAGGGACTTAACAGCAGCAGCAGCGGCAGCAGCAGCATAAAGTGTTAACACTGTAACAATGACTTCTTCAGCATCAAATGCTTCCTAAGTGCCAGACTTAACCTGCTTGACATACAATGTTTCCTTTGCTTTATTTACTCCGACAATTCTGTGAGGCTTTCAGAGAAAAAGCAATGTTCCCAGGCTGGTGAAGGATGGAGCCAGGGTATATACAGGATTCTCTGTCTCCAAAGTCACTGTAACACTGCACAGCAGAGAAAGAACCCCAGAGCTGTGTATGCATGTATGCTTGTGTGTGCATGTGTGTGCCTGAGTGTGCACATGGGGAAGGGAAGAAAGGCAATCTTGGTGGAGTAAAACGTCTACAATCATAGCCTTTGTTTCTGTAGTGTTCAGTGACCTGCGGTGAGGGAACAGAGGTGAGGCAGGTCCTCTGCAGGGCTGGTGACCACTGCGATGGGGAGAAGCCTGAGTCTGTCCGAGCTTGTCATCTGCCTCCCTGTAATGGTAGGTGTGACCCTGATTTCACTGCTCTGACCATGGTTAACTTTTTTCCTTATTTTGATTTTTTAATTAATTCATTTGTTTTAATTAGAGAACAATTACTTTACTGTGATGGCTTTTGCCATACATCCACATGAATCAGCCATAGGTATACATGTGTCTGCCCATGCTGAACCCCCTTCCCACCTCCCTCCCTGACCCTATCGCTCTAGGTTGTCCCAGAGCATCAGCTTTGAATACCCTGATTCATGCATCAAACTCTCACTATGACCATGTTTTTGAGCCTCAGAAAAGGAGAATTTCCTTTGGGGACAAGTGCTGGAATTCCCATTTACTTATTGAAAAATAACTTTAGGAAAACACACTTGGAATATTAGCCTAATACAGTTCTTTAAGATGCGTGTCTGAGGCAGTATCCCCTCCAGTTAGTTACCATCACCACTGCAGCCTCCGTGGTCCCCAGTGGACGGCAGTGCTGGGGTGAGGGCCACATCACTCATATGAAGTTTCTGTCAATCTGTGTCTCTAGAGAAGCTACTTATTTTCTCTCTAATTTTCTTTATAACTTCACATTATTGTTAAAGCATAATAATGCAGAATGTTATGCAGTGTTTTACTAAAAATTATTCAGTTGAGACATTCACAAAGCCATTTCCAATTCCTGGATCGATATCCATGAAAGTGAAAGTCACTCAGTCATGTCCGACTCTTTGCAACCCCTTGGAATTTTCCAGGCCAGAATACTGGAGTGAATAGCCTTTCCCTTCTCCGGGGGATCTTCCCAGCCCAGGGATCAAACCCAGGTCTCCCACATTGCAGGCATATTCTTTACCAGCTGAGCCACAAGAGAAGCCCAGGAATACTGGAGTGGGTAACCTATCCCTTTTCTAGTGGATCTTCCCAACCCAGGAATTGAACCCGGGTCTCCTGCATTGCAGGTGATTCTTTAGCCCAAATATTCAACAAATATGCTTGTGAAATAGGCACCTTGTACCTAGGCTAAAATTTGCTTGACCTATTCCTTCAGTATTGCAAAAACAGAGTCTCTTTTCTTTATTTTCAAGTAAAGATCTTCCTCAATTTAGAGGAGAGTTATATCCTGATAAACTCTTTCTGAGTTGAAACTACATTCAGTCAAAAATGCATTTAATACAACTAACTTACAGAACAGGGCTTCCAAAGTGCATCACTGATAAAGAACCTGCCTGCCAATGCAAGAGATGTAGATTCCATCCCTAGGTGAGAAAGATTCCCTGAAGGAGGAAATGGCAAGCCACTCCAGTTTTCTTGCCTGGAGAATTCCATAGACAGAGGAGCCTGGTGGGCTAGGGTCTCAAAGAGTCAGACATGACTGAGCATGCATGCACATGTCATTGCATGGGCGCAACTTACTGAACACCGTCCCCTAGCCTTAAACATCCTCTTCACACTGATGTTAGCCTACACTTGGGCAAAATCATCTAATCCAAAGCCTATGAGTAGTTGTCTGGGTACAGTATGATTAAAAGTTGTTTGCCCTGGTGATCACCTGACTGATGGGGAGCTGCGGCTGCTGCCCTGCCTAGCATCACGAGAGGATCATTCCATTTATCACTGACCCAGAAAAGATCCAAATTCAAAATTTGAAGTACAGTTTCTACTGAATGTATATGGCTTTCACGCCATTGTGAAATCCATAAATCAAAAGTGGAACTGTCATGAGTCCAGAATGTCTGTGTAATTCAATTTGCTGCTGTAATAAATAGCGTATACTGGATGGTTTCAGCTTCCATGACTCTGTCTCCTTCTCCCTTTCCTGTCACTCTCTCTGCATCTGCCTGTGTGCTGTCTGTCTCATTTTGTGTCTCCAGTCCACGCTCCTCTCATTTTCTCTGTGGGTCTCACTCTCCATTTCAGATTTGCTGTCACCTGCTGTTTGTGGGTCGCTCCCTGGTGGCTCAGACAGTAAAGCGTCTGTCTACCATGCGGGAGACCCGGGTTCGAGCCATGGGTCGGGAAGATCCCCTGGAGAAGGAAATGGCAATCCACTCCAGTACTCTTGCCTGGAAAATCCCATGGACAGAGGAGCCTGGTAGGCTACAGTCTATGGGGTCGCAAAGAGTCGGACATGGCTGAGTGACTTCACTTCACTTCACTTCACATTCTGTGTACTCCCCCACGTGCTTTTTCCCACTCACTTTTTCTTCTCTCTCTCACTCTCTTCCTCTCCTAGTCTCCCTTCCTCTTCCTCATCTCTCTTTCCCTTTCCCTTTCTCTCTCTCCCCATGTCTTCCTGACTCTTCTTTTTCTTCATTTCCCTCTTTTTCTCCCTGATACCCCTCAGCCTTCCCTTTCTGGCACATGTGCCTAAAAGTGTCCTTTCTCCTCCACTTTTATCTGTCCTTTCCTCCCTCTCCCTGTCTCTGCCACTCCTCCTCTGTCTCTCCATCTTCCCATCTCTTCCGTTCTTCCCCATCTCTTGTCTTCCCTGCCTTCTTTCTTTCCCAACCCTCGGTGTCCCTTCCCTTCGGACTCTCTGTGTCTGTCTCTCTCTCTCTCCATGTCTGTCTCTCTCTCTCTCCCTTCCTATTCTCCCATTACCTGTCTAATCTCCCAAAGTAACCTTGTGAATTATCCCTCTGCATATTTCCCTTTGATAATATGGGGTGGCATGAACAAATACGACCATGAGGGGGAGACAAAGGACTTACATACTTAATCATTTTTCTCTGGAAAGTATATTTGAAAGTTCAAAGCACAAGCCAAAGCCAAAATAACAAACTTAGCTACTCAGAAGCTGTAAAATTTACTGCACTGTAATATTTTACTCTCATAGAAGTGTTACTGTCAGAAGGCTAAACACTTTGTGAGTAAGTTTGATTGATTTTAATAATTGGTAAAGCTGTATATTTCCGCAAATATGTCCAGTTGTCAGCAGGTACGTGCTTGATTCTCTTCCTTAATCCAAAGGAAAACATTATAGGCATAGAAAGCCATAAGCATAGAAAAAAAAATAATTTGTATACAATAAGGGATTGATACTTGGCGTAAAACCCATTAATTTGCTGGGATTTGCAACCTAATTAGGATTACAACCTAATTCTTTTCCAGTATGAGATATTTAAATGCATCATACTGTATCATAGGTGTGTAAATATCAGGCAAAAACAAGTCATATTAGAGTTTAGGAAGTGTACATGATCTAACTCTAACAAAAGTGATAAGGTTGATCTCTATTGGTCTTGCCAACTGACCCTCCTTTTTTGATTACCCCCTCAAACTTTAGAAAAGGGATTCAATTTCTTTGGCAAGTTAAATAGCAAGTTCCTTACCTAGCAATGTAGAATTACCCAACATTACATTGTCATTGTGATTGTATTACATAAATGCCACAATTTATAATTCTTTGCATTTATTATTTGGATATGAGATCAGTATTGTGTATTGGACTATGTGCATGGGCTCTGCATAGAATATGCCCTGGAATGGCTAAAAAGAAGTACATCCTTTTTATGAACTCAACGTTTGGATTTTTTGAAATCTAATTCTTACAACTTATGATTAATAAAATTTTAAAATAATGGAAATAGTATGTACAAACACACCTACCAAATGTTTTATAAGTGGTACTTAGTATTCTTTAAAGTACTGTCAATTCGATAAAATTAACCATGTATTATTCATAAGAAAGTTGGCACATGTTACCCAGATTTGTGCTTTCAAATAACAAATAACCTGAGAACATTCAATGGTAAACATGAAACTATTGTTTCACTCTGGAAAATATTCTCTGGGTCAAAATTGTATCTTGATTTTCTTTTAGAAATATAGTTTTAAGATTTAATATGTTCCAACAGATCTTTAGTATTTTTTATTTTCAATTTAAACTTAATATAGAGACTATTCTATCATAAAGACAGAACTATCATAAAATTTTAAAAAACAGATGCCTCTCTATATCTTAAAAGTATGATAAACCCAATATTCTATTTTCTAAAATCAGAAATACATTCCTAAGAAGAAAAAATACCCTCGATCTGCAGACTCTTGATGGGAATGTCAAAGTGGTGGTCAATTCAAGTGCTTTGCACAGAGAGAACAACTTTTTTAAGTAAACTTATTCTAATATTCATATTTTAACTCAAAGGCTTATGTGGAAAACACCCATCAATGTTAGATCTTAGTTAAATCTTTTTATATTCATAAATGATTTTCATGCCTTTCCTCCTTTTATTTATTTTTAGTTATATTTATTTTATATTTAAAATGAAATGTAGTTGGCATACAATATTATGTCATTTCATTGTGAAATGAGGACCACAATAAGTCTGTCCCCATAGAAAGTTATCACCATGTGACTGGCCATATTCCTTATGCTCTGTGGGACATCCCTATGGTTTATTTATTTTGTAATTAGAGATTTATACCTCTTAGTCTCCTTCACCTATTTTGCCCCTCCCTTAGCAATCACTCCTTTGTTCTCTGAATTTATGATTTTTTTTTTAGATTCCACATATAAGTGAGTTCATACAATATATATCCTTTTCCATCTGTCTTATTTCACTTAGCATAATGCCCTCTAGCTCCATGCATATTGTCCACAGTTTATGTCTGGACATATGTCTTATTTTGTTTTTCTTTGAATCTCTGTAGATGAGCCGTGTTTGGGAGATAAGTCCATATTCTGCCAAATGGAGGTACTGGCACGATACTGCTCCATACCAGGTTATAACAAGTTATGTTGTGAGTCCTGCAGCAAGCGCAGTAGCACCCTGCCACCGCCGTACCTTTCACAAGCTGCTGAAACTCATGATGATGCGATCTTTAACCCCAGTGACCTCCCCGGATCTCTAGTGATGCCTACATCTTTGGTTCCGTACTATTCAGAGACTCCTGCTGAAAAGAAGAAATCTTTGAGCAGAATCTCTTCCATAGCAGGTCCAAATGAGCATGCTGCTTTCAGGCCAAACAGTAAATCCAATGGTGCTAACTTATCCCAGAGACAGGCACAGCCAGCAGAAAATAAAACTCTGGGACTGGCCTCCCCACCCACCAAGAGTGGCCACCTCAGTTCATCTCCACAACTGGCTGCTGCCCCCTTCCTTGAAGCCAGTGATTCCATAGGTGCTTCTTCTCAGGCAAGAACCTCAAAGAAAGATGAAAAGCTTGTTGACAAGAGACGTCCGCTAAGATCATTCACGTCGGAAAGATGAGCAAGTGAAGCCAAAAGGCTCGACGTCGGTGAAAAATCTAGAGGACCTGCCTCTCTCCATGGTGCATACAGCTTGTTTAAAGTGGAACTCTCCATAAATCATCAGCTCATTTTCTCTGTGAGTGGAAGAAAAAAAAGTGCTGGTTCACTTTCTAGTTGCTTTCGTCCTCCTTTTGTTCTGCCTCGACTCATTTACCAGAATTCATTGGAAGAAAGCACCAAAGATTATTGACCAGAGGAAAGTAAGTTGCTAGGTGTGGGAGTCATTTTCTAAAGCAGGAAAGGGACTGGAACCAATTGTGCGTATCAGCTGATTTCTTCTTTATTTTAAAAAAATTACAGTAAAAAGGAAAAAAGAGATGCCAATGGTTTACACTTTAACAAAAAGTTTTGGAGCAAAGAATTCTTAGACTTGTATTCCTATTTATCTATATTAGAAATATTGTATGAGCAAATTTGCAGCTGTTTGTGTAAATACTGTATATTGCAGAAATCAGTATTATTTTAAGAGATGTGTTCTCAAATGATTGTTTACTGTGTTACATTTCTGGATGTTCTAGGTGCCTGTCATTGAGTATTGCCTTATTTGACATTGTATGAGTTGATTTTCAAAGGAGAATACTACAAAGAAGTTAGAATTGCAGCTACTGACACTACAAAGGGTTGTGTTGTGTGGTTTTGTTTGATCAACAATGTGACATGTAAATTAGAGAAAAAGAATAGATAAGCTGCAGATATTACCTTCCATCCTTTAAATAAAGAAGAATAAGATTAGTGTTTTAGCACACTTGTAGTCACAGGGAACAGAGACCAGAAAATGAGCCCATGCAAGACAAAACAGAAACCTTTTTACCAGGGCTTCAATAGACACCGTTGATTGTCTTCTGTTCTTGTGTGATTTTTAATCGTCTCATTGTTGAAATACACAAATGTGTATACTCAATGTACTGTAATAATAATGAAAAATGTTCTGAGATAATTTGTATGTTGGTAGCTGAGAAAAGCATCATGAAACTAGATTAATACTCAAATAGAGTAGGGCTGTAGGGCTCTAGAAGCAGGTTCAAGAAAGTATTTGTCAATGATTGCGATATTTATTTTCCGCATGGTTCACATTCACAAGCTCACAACCACAATGCATCTGACTGCAATAATGTGCTAGTAATTTATGTCAGTGATCAGTTTACTTACAGTGAAGCCAGAAATTCCAGGGAGTAGATGTAAAGTATCTGTATATAGAATTCAGAACTGAAGATATTTATTAAAATTTGATTTTTTTCTTGATAGTATTTTTATGTACTAAATATTTACTCTAATACCAATGACATTTGGTAAACTAGAGAGACTAATTAGAGCTGCATGCTTTGTTCTGTACATAGAGGAGAAATTTAAGCAAACTAAAGCAGCCAAATCAAAGAACTAAATTTGAACAAAATTGATGTTATGCAAACCTTTTGCAGTTTCGGAGGAGTTGATGCAAAGTTGGTAACTTGTTCCCCTTCAATGAAACATAAAATTGTATGGGCTCAGACAGCTAGCTGTTTAATGAAATAGTAAATTAGAAACACCAGAAAAGAAGTATGTGAAAGAAATTAGTATTTCATGAATTATACTTTAAAGGGGAAAAAAAAGATAAATGTTGTCAGCATAATGATTTTAGAGTCAGTTTCTGAACCATCTAAAAATACAGTTTGCAAACTAAAATGTAAATATGTTACTCAACACAGAGAATGTGCAAAAACTTTTTGCATTTTAACCATGGTAAAAATAACAGCTTCACCTATTGACTCTATACCTCTAAAGAATCGCTGCTACTTGGTGCAACTTTTGAAGGTCAAATGAATTAAGTGAATTCCAGATTGTAAATCTCTGAGCCTCAAGCAGAAATCTTTTTTTTCTTCCCTAAAATTTGAGAATGAAATTCTCTCTAGTTCGCTTGCGTGTGCATGCATCTAGTCCACAGGGGATTACAAAGAAAGCTGGTCACACACATACACCTCTTATAAAGATGTATATATTCATTATACTTCTGATCTTTGAGCTTCCTTTTCTACTAAGCTAAAAATTCGTTCCTATCAAAGTGTACACTACTGATGCTGATTGTTGTATTGGGAGCATGTAGCAATAAAAATGTTAACAAAATATAGACCTGGCTCAATTGAAATTTTTATCATTAGATTCATCACTGAGGAATGGTAACCAAGTTCTTTCCTGCTACAAAGTGAAACAGTATCAAGTTCAATTGCTACTTGTACATTCTCCAAAGGGGCTCAAAGAAAGTGACAGGGGCTCTTCTTCATCAGGGTGAATCATCCTATTTTTTACAAAAGAAAACAAGTGGCTATGAGGTGACTTTTTTTTTTTTTTTTGCCTAAATCCATTCCACAGAACTTGAAGAGAGAGAAAGTGGTAATAATGCTAATGGGATAAGAAGGAAAAGGGGATCCTTCTAGTTTTAAAATGTGTCATCTCAAGATAGTTTTTAGAAAAGCTACCATCAGCTCTGAACCCTGAGGTCTGATGGAAACATATGACCCGCGACTCAGGAGGACCATCCAGAGGAGGGGCTTCATCATGTAACAAGGAGATACAGTGTTGCCATAGTTTCTAGTCTAAGCTGCAAAGGCAGAGGACTCAGGTTTGCACCCCACCTACCGCTTCACGCCTGAATTGATCTTGGGTGATTTAACTAGATTTCAGTTTCCTCATCTGCCAAATAGGAGGCAGAATTATCAAATTTCACTGTGGAACTGCTGTTAAAAATGAGCTTAAGTAAAACTGTTAGCCAAACCCTAACATATACTAATTCAAAATAAATATCAACTTCATCATTGTGGTTTTCCCAATCTCCTCATCATCTTCAGTTCAGTTCAGTTCAGTTGCTCAGTCGTGTCTGACTCTTTGTGACCCCGTGAACTGCAGCATGCCAGGCCTCCCTGTCCATCATCAACTCCTGGAGTTCACCCAAACTCATGTCCATTGAGTCGGTGATGCCATCCAACCATCTCATCCTCTGTCATCCCCTTCTCCTCCTGCCCTCAATCTTTCCCAGCATCAGGGGCTTTTCCAGTGAGTCAGCTCTTCGCATCAGGTGGCCAAAGTATTGGAGTTTCAGTTTCAACATCACTCCTTCCAATTAACACCCAGGACTGCTCTCCTTTAGGATGGACTGGCTGGATCTTCTTGCAGTCCAAGGGACTTTCAAGAGTCTTCTCCAACACCACAGTTCAAAAGCATCAGTTCTTTGGCACTCAGCTTTCTTTATAGTCCATCATCTTCACTAGGTAGCAAAATCACAGCATTTTTTTTAGACTCTGCAACTTGCTTGGCTTTTGGTTCCCATGTCTCATTAATGGTGGTAGAGAACAGCTTCAGGATCAAAAGACAAACAATTTAGCTTTAAAAACTGATAGGAGGGACAAACTATTTGCAAATAATCTCTGATCATTGATATGAAAGAATTTTAGCAGAATATACCCACTCTCCATTTATGAACAATAAAGAATGAAACTAAGGAATAATTATGTATCTCTGCAAAAATGGTAAGTGGTACAATAATGCCCTAAATTATTAGTAAATAAGCATTTCTCATGTATTGACATTAATACATTTTGTAAAAATGTCAAGTTATTCCTTTCTACATATTATGAAGCCACTGAAATGTAAGAGAAAAAAATTAACTGAAATGAAAATATAGAAAAGGATACTTGTTTTTAAAAATACTAAAGAGTTAAAAAGTAAAATGCTAATGTAAAACTGCATTCAGTCAATTCAGTCGCTCAGTTGTGTCCAACTCCTTGGGAATCCATGGACTGCATCACAGCAGGCCTCCCTGTCCATCACCAACTCCCAGAGCTTGCTCAAACTCATGTCCATCAAGTCGGTGATGCCATCCAGACATCTCATCCTCTGTCATCTACTTCTCCAGGCTTCAATCTTTCCCAGCATCAGGGTCTTTTCCAATGAATCAGTTCTTTGCATTAGGTGGTCAAAGTATTGGAATTTCAGCTCAACATCAGTCCTTCCAGTGAATATTCAGGATTGATTTCCTTTAGAATAGACTGGTTGGATCTCCTTGCAGTCCAAAGGACTCTCAACAGTCTCCAATATCACAGTTCAAAAGCATTAATTCAGTGCTCAGCTTTCTTTACAGTCCAACTCTCACATCCATATATGACTACTGGAAAAACCATGGCTTTGATTATATGGACCTTTGTTGGCAAAGTAATGTCTCTGCTTTTGAATATGCTATCTAGGTTGGTCATAGCTCTTCTTCCAAGGAGCAGGCGTCTTTTAAGTTCATGGCTGCAGTCACCCTCTGTAGTGATGTTGGAGCCCCCCAAAATAAAGTCTGTCACTGTTTGCATTGTTTCCCCATCTGTTTGCCATGAAGGAAAAGAAGTTCCCCCATTATCTTTGCCGTGAAGATGGGACCAGATGCTATGATCTTCATTTTTTGAGTGTTGAGTTTTAAGCCAACTTTTTCACTCTCTTCTTTCACTTTCATCAAGAGGCTCTTTAGTTCTTTTTCACTTTCTGCCATAAGAGTGGTGTCATCTGCGTATCTGTGGTTATTGATATTTCTCTCGGCTATCTTGATTCCAGCTTTTGCTTCATCCAGCCAAGCATTTTACATGAAGTACTCTGCATATAAGTGAAATAAGCAGGGTGACAGTATACAACTTGGGCATACTTCTTTCTCAATTTAGAACCAGTTTGTTGTTCCGTGTCCAGTTCTAACTGTTGCTTCTTAACCAGCACATATATTTCTCAAGAGGCAGGTAAGGTGGTCTGGTATTTCCATCTCGTTAAGGATTTTCCACTGTTTGTTGTGATCCACACAAAGGCTTTGGCATAGTCAATAAAGCAGAAGTAGTTCTATGATCCAGAGGATGTTGGCAATCTGACCTCTGATTCCTCTGCCTTTTCTAAATCCAGCTTGAACATCTGGAAGTTAACAGTTCACCTACTGTTGAAGCCTTGCTTGGAGAATTTTGAGCATTACTTTGCTAGCCTGTGAGGTGTGTACAATTATGAGTTAGTTTGAACATTCTTTGGCATTGCCTTTCTTTGGAATTGGGATGAAAACTGACCTTTCCCACTCCTGTGGCCACTGCTGAGTTTTCCAAAGTTGCTGGCATATTGAGTGAAGCACTTTCACAGCATCATCTTTTAGGATTTGAGATAGCTCAACTGGAATTCCATCACCTCCACTAGCTTTGTTCATAGTAATGCTTCCTGAGGCCCACTTGACTTCACATTCCAGGGTGTCTGGCTTTAGGTGAGTGATCACACCATCATGATTGTCTGGGTCAGGAAGATTTCCTTTGTACAGTTCTTCTATGTATTCTTGCCATCTCTTCTTAATATCTGCTGCTTCTGTTAAGTCCATACCATTTCTGTCCTTTATTATGCCCAGCTTTGCATGAAAAGTTTCCTTGGCATCTCTCATTTTCTTGAAGAGATCTCTAGTCTTTCCCATTCTATTATTTTCCTCTCTTTTCATTGATTACTGAGATTTCTTATCTCTCCTTGCTATTCTTTGGAACTCTGCATTCAGATGTTTATATCTTTCCTTTTCTCCTTTGCCCTTAGCTTCTATTCTTTTCTCAGCTATTTGTAAGGCCTCCTCAGACAAACATCTTGGCCTTTTTTGCGTTTCTTTTTCTTGGGAATGGTCTTGATCTCTGCCTTCTGTACAATGTCACAAACCTCCATCCATAGTTCTTCAGACACTATCAGCTCTAATCACTTGAATCTATTTGTCACTCCCACTGTAAAGTTGTAAGGGATTTGATTTAGGTCATACATAAATGTCTAGTGTCTAATGTCTAATGTTTTCCCTACTTTCTTCAATTTAAGCCTGAATTTGACAATAAAGCCTTCACAATCTGAGCCATAGTCAGCTCCCAGTCTCATTTTTGCTGACTGTATAGGGCTTCTCCATCTTTGTTTGCAAAGAATATAATCAATCTGATTTCAGTGTTGACATCTGGTGATGTCCAGGTATGGAGTCTTCTCTTGTGTTGCTGGAAGAGGGTGTTTGCTGTGACCAGTGCGTTCTCTTTGCAAAACTCTGAAAACTCTGTCAGTCTTTGCCCTGCTTCATTTTTTATTCCAAAGCCAAATTGGCCTGTTACTCTAAGTATCTCTTGACTTCCTGCTTTTGCATTCCAGTCCTCTATGATGAAAAGGACATCTTTTGGGGGTGTTAATTCTAGAAGGCCTTGTAGGTCTTCATAGAACCATTCAACTTCAGCTTCTTCAGCATTATTAGTTGGGGCATAGACTTGAGTTACTGTGATATTGAATGGTTTGCTTTGGAAATGAACAGCAATCATTCTGTCATTTTTGAGGTTGCACCCAAGTACTGCATTTTAGACTCTTTTGTTGACTATGATGGCTACTCCATTTCTTCTAAGGTATTCTTGTCCACAGTAGTAGATATAATAGTCATCTGAATTAAATTCCCTGATTCCAGTCCATTTCAGTTCACTGATTTCTAAAATGTCAATTTTACTCTTGCCACCTTCTGTTTGACCACTTCCAAATTACCTTGATTCGTGGACCAAACATTCCAGATTCCTATGCATTACTGTTCTTTACAGAATTGGATTTTAATTCCATCACCAGTCACATCCACAATTGGAAATTGTTTTTGCTTTGGCTCCATCTCTTCATTCTTTCTGGAGGTATTTCTCCACTGATCTCCAGTAGCATATTGGGCACCTACCGACCTGGGGAGTTCATCTTTCAGTGTCATATCTTCTTGCCTTTTCATACCATTCATGTGGTTCTCAAGGTAAGAATACTGAAGTGGTTTGCCATTCCCTTCTCCAGTTGGCCACATTTTGTCAGAACTCTCCACCATGATCCATCTGTCTTTGGTGGCCCCACACAGCATGGCACATAGTTTCATTGAGTTAGACAAGACTGTGGTCTATGTGATCAGTTTGATTAGTTTTCTGTGATTATAGTTTTCATTCTGTCTGCTCTCTGAGGGATAAGGATTAGAGGCTTATGGAAGCTTCCTGGTAGGAGACACTGACTGTGGAGAAAACTTGTTCTGATGGGCAGGGCCATGTTCATTAAATCTTGAATCCAATTTTCTGTTGATGGGTGGGGCTGTGTTCCCTCCGCGCTGTTGACTTCAGACCAAACTATGGTGGAGGTAATGCAGGTAATGGCAGCTTCCTTCAAAAGGTCGCATGCATGCACTGCCACACTCAGTGCCCCCGACCCTGCAGCAGGGCATCACAGACCTACACCTCTGCCAGAGACTCCTGGGACACTCACTGGCAAGTCTGGGCCAGTCTCTTGTGGGGCTCACTGCTCCTTTCTCCTGAGTCCTGGTGCATACAAGGTTTTGTTTGTGCCCTCCAAGAGTTTGTTTCCCAAGTCTTGTGTAAGTTCTGGTGGCACTATGGTGGGATTAATGGTGACCTCCTCCAAGAGGCCTTAACGTCAGCTCTACTGTACCCAGATCCCCTGTCCCTGCGACGGGCCACGGCTGACCCGCACCTCCATAGGAGACACTAAGACACTCAAAGGCAGGTCTTGCTCAGTCTCTGTGGGATCTCCTGGTGCTCCTGAGGTTTTGTTTGAGCCCTCTGAGCATCTCTGGTGTGTATGGGGCTTGGAGTTTTATTCTAAATGAGATTTTGCCCCTTGTGGCTCAGTGATAAAGAATCTGCCTGCAATGCAGAAGACCTGGGTTCAATCCCTGTGTTGGGAAGATCCCCTGGAGAAGGGAATGGCTACTCACACCAGTATTCTGGCCTGGAGAATTCCGTGGACTATCTATGGGGTCCCAAAGAGTCTGACATGACTGAGCAACTTTCACTTCACTTCATAAACGTGAATAAAACTGCATAAAGTGAGGTAAAATATCAGGTGCATAAGTAAAATATAACAAACAAGCATTATTAACACATCAATTAATACATTAGAAAACATTCTGAGTCCAGACAGTTTTGAATAATACACTTTGAGCTAGTGAGCTAATTTATTTAAAATATTCCTATCAAGAAAAACATAATCTACTGAAATAAATTTGTCAACAAAAGCATAAATTCTAAACCAAAACAAGGTGTTATAAATTCTGCAAACTGACTGTAGAGTTTACCGAAGTATTGGAATGACCCTTAAATTTCTCCCATCCTGACTTATGGCTGCTGCTGCTGCTGCTAAGTCACTTCAGTCGTGTCCAACTCTGTGCGACCCCATGGACAGCAGCCCACCAGGCTCCCCTGTCCCTGGGATTCTCCAGGCAAGAACACTGGGGTGGGTTGCCATTTCCTTCTCCAATGCATGAAAGTGAACAGTGAAAGTGAAGTCGTTCAGTCATGCCTGACTTTTAGCGACCCCATGGACTGCAGCCTACCAGACTCCTCCGTCCATGGGATTTTCCAGGCAAGAGTACTGGAGTGGGGTGCCATCGCCTTCTCCTGACCTATGGCAGGGGTGTAAAAAGGTTACTCATCTACTTCCCTGGTGACACTAGTGTTACTTCATTAATATGGTTGGTCAGAAAGGCTGCTCTTTTCCAGTCAACTCATAGTTTTAGTTAAATTGTTGATTTGACCAATTAGCTTTTAATCACCTGATTCTTAGCAATTTCCCTGGGGCTGAGTACTGTTGCCTGTCTTTTTAAACTATCACCTTCCCGCCCCCCAAAATACTTTAATGTCAAGGAAGAAAATAATTATTCACACACAAGTGTTATTCACACTCAGATCACAAGTGTTAATATCCTACTCTATAGTATCATTCCCAAAGCTCAAACCAAAAAAAGAGAGAAGCAAACAAAACAAAGTTCTTCTACAATCCTCTACTGAATAAACACATAAAATAACAAAGTGGGAAGGATATTCAAAAAAGAGGAGATATATGTACATATGGCTGATTCACTTTGCTATAGAACAGAAACTAAACAACATTGTAAAGCACCTACACTCCAATAAAAATTAAAAATAAAAAATAAAACACTTAACTATCATTTGCCATCATCTCTTTTCAGGATATAGTGAAAGAGCCTCCTGGTGGCCGAATTGAAGACACTTAGATGGCTGCAGTCCACGGGGTCACTAAGAGTGACACGACTGAGTGACTTCAATTTCACTTTTACTTTCATGCATTGGAGAAGGCAATGGTACCCCACTCTAGTACTCTTGCCTGGAAAATCCCATGGACGGAGGAGCCTGGACGGCTGCAGTCCATGGGGTCGCTAAGAGTCTCACTTTCACTTTTCACTTACATGCATTGGAGAAGGAAATGGCAACCCACTCCAGTGTTCTTGCCTGGAGAATCCCAGGGATGAGGGAGCCTGGTAGGCTTCCGTCTATGGGATCGCACAGAGTCGGACACGACTGAAACGACTTAGCAGCAGCAGCAGCAACAGCAGATAAGATAGACTGGGGTCCACAGAAAAGTGCCTCCTAGGGGAGAAAAGCATTAGAACCCTGGAGAGAGGAACCTGGAGTTTAGGAGGCAACATAGAGGACTTCAAGAAGCAGGTGTGTGAAAGGATTCTGTTATAAAGAGTTTTAAAAAATACTTGTTTTTGTTGTATGGCAACCACCACTCTCCTCCCAACTCACAGAGACATTCCACAAGACTTTAGTAAAACTGATTTTTAACTGCTTTTGGAGTCTTTTGAATGCTACACTGTGCAGAAACAAGAAGGGAAGGTAGATGTGTGTGTGTGTGAGAGAGAGAGAGACAGAGATATAGAGACAGAAAGAGACAGACAATGAGAAAGAGAGAGCACACGTGAGATTGGCATGTAATAAATGGTAAGTTAATACCATAACCATGGATGAGACTGTCCAATAGTCAAGTAACAGAAATTACTAGACTATTTTGTTGTGCTGGCTGGTTTCTACTCTACTTTTTACTTCCTGGCTGTCAACCACATATTTGTGACCTGGTGAATTAAGATACAACAGTTCTCCTATATCTAATTTAATCTCTAATAATTAAACACTCCCTCTAAGATAAAACTGGCATGCTTCAGTATTGCAGGAGGCTAGAGGAATCTGTACATAGATGCTTCTAGGGCTGCTGTGTCAGAAAAAATATGACCACCATAAATGGTACAAATTGCCGGTTACTTTAAAGAACATATGCTGCTGCTGCTAAGTCATTTCAGTCGTGTCCGACTCTGTGTGACCCCATGGACTGCAGCCCACCAGACTCCTCCGTCCCCGGGATTCTCCAGCCAATAACACTGGAGTGAGTTACCTTTTCCTTCTCTAATGTGTGAAAGTGAAAAGTGAAAGTGAAGTCACTCAGTCGTGTCCGACTCTTAGCCCCGATGGATGGCAGCCCACCAGGCTCCTCCGTCCCTGGGATTTTCCAGTCAAGAGTACTGGAGTGAGGTGCCATTGCTTCAGGTTACACGTGCTTTAATTTGCTTCCTGTGGGTTCCGGAGGCTGCTCTCCAGGCGGACGCACTAGGCTGGGCTCTCCTGCAGTGGGCTCCCTACACCAGCCCTGCAGACCCTCAGGAAGGGCCATGTCCTCCAGGCCGCCCGTGCCCTCCACGAGCTCCTCGTAGGTGATCTCGGTGAACGGCAGCTCCACCACGTCGGCCCACTCCATCACCTCCTTCTCCAGCAGCCGCTTTTCCACTTTGTCCACCTGCTCGCGGCAGCGTGTCTAGGGTGCGCACATGCGCGGAGCAGATGAGCCGCGGCACCTCCTTGTCTGTGAGCTGGGCTGTGGCCTCGCTGAACGGCTTCTCCATCAGCGCTTTGCCTGGCCGCAGGAGATCGAAGGACACCTGGCCCAGCTTCTCACTTGTAAAATAATATAAATGAAACAATAAATATAGTATGCTCACGTATGGATGTGAGAGTTGGACTGTGAAGAAAGCTGAGCACTGAAGAATTGATGCTTTTGAACTGTGGTGTTGGAGAAGACTCTTGAGAGTCCCTTGGACTACAAGGAGATCCAACCAGTCCATCCTAAAGGAGATCAGTCCTGGGTGTTCATTGGAAGGACTGATGCTAAAGCTGCAACTCCAGTACTTTGGCCACCTCATGCGAAGAGTTGACTCATTGGAAAAGACCCTGATGCTGGGAGGAATTTGGGGGCAGGAGGAGAAGGGGACGACAAAAGATGAGATGGCTGGATGGCATCACTGACTTGATGGACATGAGTTTGAGTGAACTCTGGTAGTTGGTGATGGACAGGGAGGCCTGGCATGCTGCGATTCATGGGGTCACAAAGAGTTGAAAACGACTGAACTGAACTGAACTGAAAGGGCAGTATCAATAAAAATTGGAACAGAATTAAATAAAGAACGGAAACAGGTACCCAGTGCTTTATAAAGTGTATGCTCAGCATGTTTTATTCATATTAGCACATTAGTAGTTGTACCCAGGTATCAGTAGAATCTACATTTTACAAACGAAGAGACCATAGGGAGACTGATTATGTAAACTGCCAGACCTAGTACAGAGGCTGTACCAAGCTCCCAAGCTGGAGAGAAAGTTCCAAGACCGGGGGTTCTGGCTCCAAACCCCTTCTCTAGCTCTCCACTATCTCACTGTTAGTAAAGACAAATACCATCCACTAAATTTACACCGCCCATCACTTGTTTGATAGATATTTTCAATTATATACTTCTCTTACAGGTGATTTTCTTTCTTTCTTTCTTTCTTTTGCAGAAAATGTACATACCAAAAGACTTACATTTTTTCCCAAAATGTGCTTCTCCCTCATCTAAATGTTTGTCTTGTTTTTTGTGGTTTGTTAATTTCAGTTGCCATTTCCTGCCAGTCTGAGTCCTGATTTTTTCTGTCTCATTACATCAATCTCAGTTTTACCTTTTTCTCATGACACATGGTTGGTAGGTACTTTAAGAACTGGATCTCTATGCCTGTTGTTTTTACTTTTCTCAAAGATTCATTGCAAAATTTTAATATAATCATAATTTCTCATATTTAAGGAAATTCATGCTTAGTGAGCTTTTGTAAGGAGAACTTGGAGTTAAGACAGCATTGCGAATTATATATATGTTTTATTTTTATTAAAATTGTCTTTATATGTTGCATTCTGTTTTAAAAAACACTTAAAGTGGGACCCTAAACTTCTTCAAAAACATAATTCATCTTTTTATCCCTGGGAGTCCTGTTTTCTAAACTAGAATTAGAGGTCTACTTAGGGCCATTTAAGGGGCATTTTACAATCTGCATTCATTTGGTTGGTATCTTAGAATATCCTCCTTTAAAACTGCAACAAATGATTTGTAGAGAGTACCAGGAGTGGTATATATTTTGACAACTATTAAGAAAACCCCATAAATGCAGGGTGAATAATACTTTTTTAACACAAGGCAGTCCATATATTATACATATTCTGAATATGTTCACTTGTCACATAAGAAATCAATGTCAATGCCAAAGAAAGAAAAATAAATTATCTTTTCGCTAAAAGACCTCCTGATAATATTTTTCTTTGATCATTGTATCATTTGACTTTGAGTTCACTCACTATTCATAGCCTTTTTTCCCATAACAATTGTACCAGTAATGCCAGGAACCAGCGTAAGGAATTCCACCCATGACAAGGTCATGCGACAGAGCTCTGATGGCAAGGCTAATCAGACCTCAGGTTTCCCCCTGATATTTCCTGAGCATGTACTCCAAAAAAAATAAGAATCTGCCTGCTTTTCCACTTTTCTGATATTCCCTGAAAAAAGTCAACTCAGGGTTTTAGTCTTCTGCATTTGAAAGGCATGTTTCAGTTAAACCCCCTCTATAGCTCTCTAGCTTGCCTAACAGGTTCCCCTGGACCTCTTACAGCTTGTGAATTGCTTATAGCCCCCCAACCAGGAGAGGCACAAAGCTTAAAAGCGTCTTAAAGATACAGAGCCTTTTCTAGAGAGTTAAAAATCATATTGGTGACAGGTTTTCACTGTTGACTCAATGATTACTGCCAGGCCTCCATATTCTTTATCTTTAAGGCACCTGGGAGGATGTTAATCAATGTAAATGGGATATGGAAAAATATATATAGTAGTTTTGATGTTAGCAACACTAGACTTTTGAGTTAATTACCTTTCTTTTGTTGTAAATCACTGTACTCCTTTTACTTGTTATAAATTGCTGTATCTTTGCTATGTAAGAGGGTAACTTTATTTAGTGCTTTCTGAGAGTGGCACCAGACTTTGGGAAGATCAACACAAATAAGTCTTCTGGTTAACAAACCTTATCAGAAAAAAGGCTGTAAAATGTTAATTGATCCTTTTGGCTGCAAGATGATGTAAATAAATCACCTAAGACTTGTGTATACAACTAGGTATGCAGAGAGAAAAGCCTGGTTTTTGATAAGAGTCTGGGCTGCTAACGCTGCATAATTTTGCATTACCCATTAATCTCTATGTACAATCAAAAAGGTATAAAAGGCCTTTCTAGACAATAGGGGCCGGGCCAGTCATTGGAAGGACTGATTTCCCACGTGTCTCCTCTTTACTCTAATTTCAGGCTGAATTCCCATCTGGGAAGTGGAGGCTCACTATGTCTACTTACTTGTCCCAGCTTCTAAGATCCATAAGAGAGAGAGCCCAAGGCAGGGCACTCTCCAATATTCAAACAGGTGCTGGTGTCCCAGCGTAGATGGTGCAAGTTCTTTGTCTGGAACTTTATTGATTTTCCACGTAAACCAAGTTATTCAGCATCTTTTCTCCACTTAATTTTCCTATTACACTATTTCTTCTTAATCTAATCTTATATTAATAAATTTCTCCTTGCCTACACTGTCCACGCTTCAAATTTCCCTGGATCCACCCGGGCTGGACCCCAGCACAGTAATACTTAACAACTATGAAATGTCAGAAGAATAGGAATCAGTGAAAGTTTTTGTGTGGGTATATATTCTATACATATTTGCCTGATATTGTCAAGCAACAAGATAAGTTTTGCAGCCAGATCAAGTTAGTTGCTTACCAATGAGATAACTTATAATCAATTTTTGGAAAATTTTCTTTAATAATGTATGTTCTTCTTCCACTCTGTACATAGAAAAAAAAAAAGAGAGAAACATTATTTAAATCATGACTTTTATCTATAGCATTCATTATTTTTATGGAATTTTAATCTTTATCCTTTTTGTTCATTTTAAGCCATGATGATTTAAGCAGTGATGATTTCTGTTATTGTGTTACTTCAATCATTCCTATGTCCACTCATTTTTTCATTTATTATTCAACATCCCTAGCATCTAGCACTGTACTGCAATAAAATTTTGGGCCCCAGAAACTTTACAGTGCAATGTAAGAGAAGACATGAAATAAAAATAATATTTTCTTATTAGAGAGGTAGTTAAAAGTCTGTACATAGCACAATGGAAATACAGAAGAGGCCAGTATGGGGGAGTCAGAGAAAGTGTGAGATAATTTTACACTATAAATAGCAGTTAGAAGGAGGAAAGGGTATGGAGCTCGAGGAAGGAATGGACTTGGTATAAGAGGCAGCATGTGCAAAGGCCCAGAGTTATGAGAAACCAAATAAACTAAAGGAGGAAGATGATGTGATCCAGTTCCTATCTTTAGAGAAATAACTCTGGCATTGCTCTTAATCTTTTCTGGTTTTGAATTTCCAGTATGTGTACTTGGTGGTCATATGAATAAGTGTTTAAAAACTTAAAAAAAATAAGACTTGATAAATGAAGCTTGGGACTTCCCTGGGAATCCTGTGGTTAAGACTTTGTACTTTCAATGTATGGGGCCTTGGTTCAATCCCTGGTCATGTAACCAGATCCTGCATGGCTCAAGAAGATTCCACATGTTACCACGAAGATCCAGCACAGCCAAATTTAAACAAACAAACAGATGAGGCTAATAATACTTCTTGTCATGCAAGGACTTTATAATTCATTTTTTCTACTCAATATTCTGGGAGTTAGAGGTTTATGAAATATGCTTAAGTCAAAAGTCAAGGCAATCTATTGTCACATTGTAAATATTTCCTAATGTAAATTTACTAATTTATTAAATATTTACTAACTCTTGCTTAAGGATAATAGTTATATATGTAAATTAAACTCAGAATTATATTCTCAAAATTATATACAATTATACACACATTTGTTTGTTATACCTGGGTCTTCCCAAGTGACTGTGGGAAAGAATCTGCCTGCCAGTGTAGGAGATGCAGGAGACATGAGTTCAGTCCCTGGGTTGGGATAATCCCCTGGAGGAAGAAGTAGCAACCTACTCTCACATTTTTACAGGGAAAATCTCATGGGCAGAGGAGCCTGGTGGGTGGCAGTTCATGGGGTTGCAAAGAATCAGACACAGCTTAGTGACTGAGCTTGTATGCAGGTTGTATTTTGTTATTGTTCAGCCACTAAGTCGTGTCTGACTCTTTGAGACCTCATGGACTACAGCACGCCAGGCTGTTTACTATCTTTTGGACTTTGCACAAAGTCATGTTCATTGAGTTGATGATGCTGTCTAACCATCTCATCCTCCGCCGATCCTTTCTCCTTTTGCCTTCAATCTTTTCCAGCATCAGGATGTCTTTTCCTGAGTCAGCTCTTCACATCAGGTGGCCAAAGTATTGGAGCCTCAGTATCAGTCCTTCCAATGAATATTCAGGGTTGATTTCCTTTAGGATTGACTGGTTTGATCTCCCTGCAGTCCAAAAGACTCCCCAGAGACTTCTTCAGCACCACAATTAGAAAGTATCCAGCTTTTACATCCATACTACT
>SJYC01114556.1:0-12519 GCA_006408675.1 Madoqua kirkii | reverse complement strand
TGTACTCCTTTTACTTGTTATAAATTGCTGTATCTTTGCTATGTAAGAGGGTAACTTTATTTAGTGCTTTCTGAGAGTGGCACCAGACTTTGGGAAGATCAACACAAATAAGTCTTCTGGTTAACAAACCTTATCAGAAAAAAGGCTGTAAAATGTTAATTGATCCTTTTGGCTGCAAGATGATGTAAATAAATCACCTAAGACTTGTGTATACAACTAGGTATGCAGAGAGAAAAGCCTGGTTTTTGATAAGAGTCTGGGCTGCTAACGCTGCATAATTTTGCATTACCCATTAATCTCTATGTACAATCAAAAAGGTATAAAAGGCCTTTCTAGACAATAGGGGCCGGGCCAGTCATTGGAAGGACTGATTTCCCACGTGTCTCCTCTTTACTCTAATTTCAGGCTGAATTCCCATCTGGGAAGTGGAGGCTCACTATGTCTACTTACTTGTCCCAGCTTCTAAGATCCATAAGAGAGAGAGCCCAAGGCAGGGCACTCTCCAATATTCAAACAGGTGCTGGTGTCCCAGCGTAGATGGTGCAAGTTCTTTGTCTGGAACTTTATTGATTTTCCACGTAAACCAAGTTATTCAGCATCTTTTCTCCACTTAATTTTCCTATTACACTATTTCTTCTTAATCTAATCTTATATTAATAAATTTCTCCTTGCCTACACTGTCCACGCTTCAAATTTCCCTGGATCCACCCGGGCTGGACCCCAGCACAGTAATACTTAACAACTATGAAATGTCAGAAGAATAGGAATCAGTGAAAGTTTTTGTGTGGGTATATATTCTATACATATTTGCCTGATATTGTCAAGCAACAAGATAAGTTTTGCAGCCAGATCAAGTTAGTTGCTTACCAATGAGATAACTTATAATCAATTTTTGGAAAATTTTCTTTAATAATGTATGTTCTTCTTCCACTCTGTACATAGAAAAAAAAAAAGAGAGAAACATTATTTAAATCATGACTTTTATCTATAGCATTCATTATTTTTATGGAATTTTAATCTTTATCCTTTTTGTTCATTTTAAGCCATGATGATTTAAGCAGTGATGATTTCTGTTATTGTGTTACTTCAATCATTCCTATGTCCACTCATTTTTTCATTTATTATTCAACATCCCTAGCATCTAGCACTGTACTGCAATAAAATTTTGGGCCCCAGAAACTTTACAGTGCAATGTAAGAGAAGACATGAAATAAAAATAATATTTTCTTATTAGAGAGGTAGTTAAAAGTCTGTACATAGCACAATGGAAATACAGAAGAGGCCAGTATGGGGGAGTCAGAGAAAGTGTGAGATAATTTTACACTATAAATAGCAGTTAGAAGGAGGAAAGGGTATGGAGCTCGAGGAAGGAATGGACTTGGTATAAGAGGCAGCATGTGCAAAGGCCCAGAGTTATGAGAAACCAAATAAACTAAAGGAGGAAGATGATGTGATCCAGTTCCTATCTTTAGAGAAATAACTCTGGCATTGCTCTTAATCTTTTCTGATTTTGAATTTCCAGTATGCTGTACTTGGTGGTCATATGAATAAGTGTTTAAAAACTTAAAAAAAATAAGACTTGATAAATGAAGCTTGGGACTTCCCTGGGAATCCTGTGGTTAAGACTTTGTACTTTCAATGTATGGGGCCTTGGTTCAATCCCTGGTCATGTAACCAGATCCTGCATGGCTCAAGAAGATTCCACATGTTACCACGAAGATCCAGCACAGCCAAATTTAAACAAACAAACAGATGAGGCTAATAATACTTCTTGTCATGCAAGGACTTTATAATTCATTTTTTCTACTCAATATTCTGGGAGTTAGAGGTTTATGAAATATGCTTAAGTCAAAAGTCAAGGCAATCTATTGTCACATTGTAAATATTTCCTAATGTAAATTTACTAATTTATTAAATATTTACTAACTCTTGCTTAAGGATAATAGTTATATATGTAAATTAAACTCAGAATTATATTCTCAAAATTATATACAATTATACACACATTTGTTTGTTATACCTGGGTCTTCCCAAGTGACTGTGGGAAAGAATCTGCCTGCCAGTGTAGGAGATGCAGGAGACATGAGTTCAGTCCCTGGGTTGGGATAATCCCCTGGAGGAAGAAGTAGCAACCTACTCTCACATTTTTACAGGGAAAATCTCATGGGCAGAGGAGCCTGGCGGGTGGCAGTTCATGGGGTTGCAAAGAATCAGACACAGCTTAGTGACTGAGCTTGTATGCAGGTTGTATTTTGTTATTGTTCAGCCACTAAGTCGTGTCTGACTCTTTGAGACCTCATGGACTACAGCACGCCAGGCTGTTTACTATCTTTTGGACTTTGCACAAAGTCATGTTCATTGAGTTGATGATGCTGTCTAACCATCTCATCCTCCGCCGATCCTTTCTCCTTTTGCCTTCAATCTTTTCCAGCATCAGGATGTCTTTTCCTGAGTCAGCTCTTCACATCAGGTGGCCAAAGTATTGGAGCCTCAGTATCAGTCCTTCCAATGAATATTCAGGGTTGATTTCCTTTAGGATTGACTGGTTTGATCTCCCTGCAGTCCAAAAGACTCCCCAGAGACTTCTTCAGCACCACAATTAGAAAGTATCCAGCTTTTACATCCATACTACTAAAAAAACCATAGCTTCGATTATATGGACATACAAGTTTATTAATACATATAATCTTGAAAATGACATTTCCTTACTAGTGGTGATAAAATAAAATGGAATAATTACCATTGATAGGGAAGTCTGGCTATTTAGTGAAAAAAGAAATTCTCCAATATGCAAAGAAAATGTTTTGCATACGTAACCACAACCAGACTTCCTCAAAACAAAGAAGGTCTCTGTCACCTCTTTCTCTTCTGGTAGAAAATTCACAATAAAGTGTGAGCTCAGTAATTTTTCAAATTAACTGATGATGACAGGAAAACATATTTGGAGAAAATGAGCAGAGAGCCAAAAGGAATTTTTCAGAAAACAGCAAGAGAAAACTGAAATGCAGTTTAGTTAGATTGCCAACTGATTAATGTGGAAGAAAACAAGTATTTCCTTAAGCTAGAAATCTGGCATATTATTGAGTAGATTTGGAATAGAGATTGATAGTCATCTTCTTTATTTTTTTCATTAAACTTTCTTATTTTGTATTAGAGTATAGTCAATTAACAATGTCATGATGGTTTCAGGTGGACAGCAAAGGGACTCAGATACATATACATGTATCCTTTGGATATCTATCTTCTGATGAGGAAACATTTGAATCTTTTTTAAAGGCTTTGAAATCCTCAGCCAGGAAACACATTTGCCTTAATCCTTTGTGACCTTCTGAGCGCCATTTATGGTGCGACATCCTAGCACCTCTATAGTGCTGTCACTTCGACAATAATCTTTGCTGCTTAGCTTGTTTACTTTGAAAACAGAAAAATAACCGATCTCTTTCTTTCTAATTTTATAACTACTCCAGCTGGATTAATATTCTAAAATTCTGAATTGTCTGTCCCATGTATTTGTCTATGTTGCCACATTTAACTTCTACAATTTGTCTGGCATCAGATGTTAAATAACAAGCCCCATAGCTACTTTATTTCCCAAATTAAACGCCATCTATGTTCTCTGATTTAGAACCTGAAAGTCAGGGTTCTCTTCGTGTTATCAGTTTTTCATGACAAATTAAGTAAGGGATGCTTTTCTGAATCTCTGAGCTATACCAATTGAATGTGAATTAGGAAGAAAGATACAAGGAAAACAGAAGTTGACTAAAGGCAGTTAATACAGTGGGAACGTGAGTGGCCAGGCTCTCCTAATTTAGTAGCTCCAAAATATGATTCTCCACTGATTATATGGACTTATAAATGAGATTGTTCTTAATGAGTAATTTTGAATTCTACACTATTCATTAAAAGAATTTTCAGCTCCAGGGCATCAGAATTGCTTTGTCTAATATGGAAATGTGTTTGCACATTAAGAAGACCACAAAGCCCTCTCCTCAGCATGACCCTCTTGTTGCTATGACCACTGTACTGGCCATCAGGCTTTGGATTAAAGTTACTAGGAACCTGTGATTGTCCAGGGACCCCAATTCCTGTGAAACCAATGTAGCAAAGTCTGCTACAAGTCTTGTAGCCATTAGAAACATCTTTACTCATTACTTTTGTTAAAATGAGGGGGAAAAGTTCTCACATCTGTTAATGAGCAGACTTACTACATAGCATGATGGAATGCATCTTCTATATTTTACTGTTCTTTTAAGAGAGATATTTTTTCTACGTTTTCCAATTTATATCAGTTAAGAATGTATTAGGCTTACTCAAGTTAGTAATAATATATATCTCTCTTCTCTACACTTTCATATTTGGAATAAAGTAAATGTAAAATAGATTTGGAATAAAGGCACAAGGAAGAAAGATTAACCAGGGGGCTAACCACAAATTAAATAATAAATGAAATGTCTTAGTGCACTGTTTCCCCTACCACCAGTTAAACAGCAGCATTTTAAAAAATGTATTATCTGATGTATCCTTCTTCTCGTTGCTGTTTAGTTGCTAAATTGTATTTGACTCTTTGTGACCCCATGGACTGAAGCCCACCAATCTCCTCTGTCCATGGGATTTCCCAGGCATGATTTCCCCTATAGCCATTAGAAACATCTTTACTCATTATTTTTGTTAAAATGAGGGGGGAAAGTTCTCTCATCTATTAATGAGCAGACTTACTACACAGCATGATGGAATGCATCTTCTATATTTTACTGTTCTTTTAAAAGAGATATTTTCTCTACGTTTTCCAATTTATATCAGTTAAGAATGCATTAGGCCTACTCAGGTCAATAATAACATATCTCTATTCTTTACACTTTCATATTTGGAATAAAGTAAATGTAAAATAGATTTGGAATAAAAGCACAGGAAATAAAGATTAACCAAGGACTAACCACAAATTAAATAATAAATGAAATTTCTTAGTGCACTGTTTCCCCTACCACCAGTTAAACAGCAGCATTTTAAAAAATGTACTATCTGATGTATCCTTCTTATCATTGCTGTTTAGTTGCTAAATTGTATTTGACTCTTTGTGACCCCATGGACTGAAGCCCACCAGTCTCCTCTGTCCATGGGATTTCCCAGGCATGAGTACTGGAGTGGGTTGCCATTTCCTCCTCCAGAGGATCTTTCTGGCCCAGGGATCAAACCCATGTGTCTTGCTTTGGCAGGTAGATTCTTTACCATTGAGCCACCAGGTAAGTCCAATTTATCCTTACACAACCTTATAAAGTAGGCACAGTTATATCCCTCACTTTGTAGAAGAGAAAATTGAGATCTAGAGTCTGAGTCTGAATTCAAGCAGTTTGATTCAGGAGCTTATTTGTTAATCACTACACATCATAAATGGAGAAGGTGATGGCACGCCACTCTAGTACTCTTGCCTGGAAAATCCCATGGATGGAGGAGCCTGGTAGGCTGCAGTCCATGGGTTCGCTAAGAGTCGGACACGACTGAGCGACTTCACTTTCACTTTTCACTTTAATGAACTGGAGAAGGAAATGGCAACTAGTACTCTTGCCTGGAAAATCCCATGGATGGAGGAGCCTGGTAGGCTGCAGTCCATGGGTTCGCTAAGAGTCGGACACGACTGAGCGACTTCACTTTCACTTTTCACTTTAATGCATTGGAGAAGGAAATGGCAACCCACTCCAGTATTCTTGCCTGGGAAATTGCATGGACAAAGGAGCCTGGTGAACAGTCGGACATGACTCAGTGAATGAACAACATCGAAACTATCGGTGTCTTCTCCCTTGTCATTCAGAATCAAAGCAGAAACAGTGAATGAAAATTGAGGAAAGCAGTTTGTGAAACAGTGGGAGCAAGAAAATAAGAAGAGGTTATATAGCATCAGCCTGAACATTGAACAGGAAAACAGAAATTCGAAACATGAACACCAATAAAGCAGATACACATATAGGTAAAGGAAAGGAGATTTATTAAAGGAAATGGCCAAGTGATTACAGAGGCCAAGAAGTACCACAATTTGCCATCTGCAAGCTGTAGATTCAGGAAAGCTGGTGGTAACCTTCAATCTGAATCCAAAGGCTTAAGCATTGGTGGCCAATGGTATAAATTCTGGTCTGAGTCTGAAAGCCCTAGAATGAGAGAGCCAGTGTTTGAGGGCCAGAGAAGATGGGCATCTCAAACTCAGGCAGAGGGCATTCACCCTTTCTCTGCTTCTTTGTTCTTTTCAAACCCTAGACAGATTGGATGGTATCCCTGTGACTTTGAGTAGAGAGATCTTTTTTCACTCAGTCTACTGAATCAAAGGCTAGAGACAAGCTTACAGACACACTCAGAAATACTATTTTTACCAGTTATTATCCTTAAACTCATTCGAACTGACACATGAAATTAACTAGGTGTTCCATAAAATATACTTTGGACAATGATGATTTACATGAAAATCAAGCACATACTCCTGAAGTGGGCAGACTCCTAGCTCTTTAAACTTGGTATAGCAAGTAGATATTTAGCCTTAAAGTGTGTGGAAATGGAGCAGGGATCACTGAGTAAACTACTGACTTTCTATAGCCATGAATCACCTTTCCTATCTTCTGAACCATGGACAAATGTCACTTTAGGAAATAATATTTTAGATTTTAACCAGCATAACAGTAAGTGCATGACTAGCACAGAGAATCCATGGTGAAAAAACAACACACTGGAAACATTCTAAAACTGAAGACAAAAAACAATAAAATTGCAGCCTCAGAAGTTTAAGATATTTTTCAGACATTGTCGATCTTTACAGCTATTATCAGAGTTATTTAGGTTATAGATTTTGAGTAAATCAAAGGTCATGGTCCTTTCCTTCACTAAAATCAAATTTACAAGTATAGTAGAAGACCAAGAAGCATATTTTATGGGGACTAAAAAAGCTAAAGTCAGTTTTATGGTGACAACATGAAGATGTAACAAAAGAAATGTCTAGGATGGCATTTTGTGGATTAGGAGTATTAAAAGATGAGGCAGAACTCAAAGGTAAAAGGGTATTTGAGTTGCTTTGCATTTCTCATCCTTTCCTGCTGGAATGCTCTTCCCCAGAATTCTCTTACCTCCTTCAAATGGCAAAGCCAATGCAATGTGGTAAAGTAATTCGCCTCCAATTAAAATAAACAAGTTTATATTAAAAAATCTTTACTGTCATCTTCTAATGAGTTCTAACACCAACACCCTATTTCATATCACAATATGCTGTTTTTTAATCACCTTATATTATATAGCAAAGCAATGCATTATGATGATTGTTTTTTTGCTTCCTCTGCTACAAAGGACACTCCACTTAGAGGGCAGGCATTTTTTCCAGTTTGCACATGACTGTATTCTAAGCACCTAGAACAATGTCTGCCGCATGATCATAGCTCAACAGAAATTTGTGTAACCTTCCAGAAAGCACTTTCTGTCACATGCTTGGGGCAGAAGACAGGCTATGGGGATGCCACAGTGAAGGTTGGTGAGAGATGGGACAGAAGAGGCAGTGAAGTGAGGCCAATCTCTTGAGTAGTTTGGTGATAAACAGAGAAAACAGATAGTGGCTAATGAGGCAGAAGCAGAGTCAAGCAGAAATCTGGTTCCACCTTGAGTGATGGGGAGGACATGAATGTACATGCAAGCTTAAAGAATCTGTGGAGGAGAAAAGGATAAGATTCCAAGTCAGAAGGGTGAATGCAGAGGGAAGAAAACTAAAACCTGGCTAGGTAGTTTAGGAAACTATTTATCCAGACCACCCACATTATTCAAAAGCATTTCTAACAACCATGAACATCCAAAGCAAAGGTAAAGTGAATAAGATTGGCTATTTCTTCTGACAACTTGAGTTGCATATTGAGAGCATCATAAGCAATAAGGCATTCAGCCAGAGGCTGTGTTGCTGTCTCTAAGCACCAGGCAACATCTGAGATGTGAAGATAAAAATTAAGAAATCCAACAGAGTACATATCATTTTGTGTGTCATTAGATAGCTCTACTGGAAATCAGGCTAGAAAAATGTGACTCATCTTAGTAGCCATATGTGCAAATGAAGATGTCCCATGCATATAGCTGGATGTATACTTGTGCAGTCTGGAGGTTTGCAATGGGCTTATTTGAAAGTGTAATATACTAATAAGCGTAATATACTAAAAAGCCTTCAGAATTTCTCTCTCAAAATGCACACTTCTGCTCACTTGTTTAGGTGGATCACAAAGCAGAGACATCATTTTGCCAATAAAAGCTCATACCATCAAAGCTATGGTTTTTCCAGCAATCATAAACACATGTGAGAGTTGGACCACAAAGAAGGCTGAGTGCCAACGAATTGATGGTTTTGAATTGCAGTACTGGAGAATTCTTGAGAATCCCTTGGACTTCACAGAAATCAAGCCAGTCATTCCTAAAGCAAATCAGTCCTGAATATTCATTGGAAGGATTGATGAAGAAGCTGAAGCTTCAGTACTTTGGGCACTTGATGTGAAGAGCTAACTCATTGGAAAAGACCTTGATGCTGGGAAAGATTGAGGGCAGGAGGAGGGGGGAATGACAGAGGATGAGATGATTGGATGACATCACCAACTCAATACACATGAGTTTGGGCAAACTCTGGGAAATTGTGAAGGACAGGCAAGCTTGGTGTGCTGCAGCCCATGAGGTCACAGAGTTGGACACACCTTAGCAACTAAACAACATAGACTCTTGCTTATCCAGAGTTAATGGTCTTCCTTTACATTGGAGCCCCTTATTTCTGCAGAATACAAGGAGACTGGCCATGGAGGAATACATTTGCAATACTAATTCCAATTTTAATCCCAGTTCTAGTCAAGCTCAGAAGTGAGATAAGTTCATCTAATTTTATGCTCAAAATTCACGTTTGATCCTTAACGTTATTGCTGAAGAATGAAGAGCACTGGACTAAATCCATTAGTAGATCCAGGTCCTTCCTGGATCAACAATAGCTAGTTCCCAATCCTGACAAATATAATAACAGAGAAGGGAAAAGGCTGAGAACAGAAGGGCCACCACAGTTATAACTAGGAGATCTAGGCTCCACAGCAGAGCCTTACTGTCTGGAGTAGGAAGGTCAAACACTTTTGCAGTGGCCAAAACAGAACTGGAGGTACTAAGGAAGAAAGTAAAGGAAGTAGAAAGTTTGGTATGTCAATTTATGATTAAAGGTCACATGTGAGTCCTTTTTCCCTTAGCACATGATAGCCAGAAGCCATCTCCTGGGTCCAGAGAAAGGATGTCACCCTCTGAAGAGCACTTGGAGGCAGCAAGTTGGTGGGCAGTATGTTGCAGTGCATGTTCCCTCTATGGAGAAGACAGTTCCCTTGGTCTTTGCAGTGGTTCACTGCTAAGTCACTTCAGTCATGTCTAACTCTGTACAACCCCATAGATGGCACCTCACCAGGCTCTCAAGTCCCTGTGATTCTCCTGGCAAGAATACTGAAGTGGGTTGCCATTTCCTTTTCCGATGCACGAAAGTGAAAAGTGAAAGGAAAGTCGCTCAGTCATGTCCGACTCTTGGGGACCCCATGGACTGCAGCCTACCAGGCTCTTCCATCCATGGGATTTTCCAGACAAGAGTACTGGAGTGGGTGCCATTGCCTTCTCCAGCTGTGGTTCACAGGTTGTGTCAATTATGAATGCATCACTGTCACATTACATGCATAGTTCCTGCAACTCTCTACTGGCTCCACAGTTTGTAGGCCATATCAGACACTTTCAGGCAGATGGGACTTTGCAAAAATTGTGATCTTCATTTGAATAAAATCAAATTGGTTCTTTTGAGGTTTGTCTTTCATCCATATAAAGATATGTGCCGTATGCTCAGTTGTGTTGTACTCTTTGTGACCCCATTAAAAATATATCTTTAAAAAAATTATCTGAAGGAAATAATAATTGTAAACCTTTATTGAACATTTAATGTCTGTCAGGCCCTGTGTTCATGACTTTTCCTGGATTATCTTATTGTATGCTCAAACAGCCCCATGAATCATTATCACTCCCATTTTACAGATGAGCAGACTGAGGCTGAAGCACATGTAGTCCTTCACTCAGGTCACAATTAGCTGGCTGGTAGAACCAGTGTTTAGACAGGCAGTTTGGCTTTTGTTGTTTAGTTGCTAAGTTGTGTCCTAGTAATTGTGAGAATTATTCTTTGTGTGGAAATATTTGTAACTTTGGGAAATATTTACAAGCAAAATACTTGTTATTTTATAGATCATCACACAGTACTGAATAGAGTTCCCTGAGCTTTTCTCAGGTGGTGCTAATGGTAAAAAATCCACCTGTCAATGCAGAAGAAGTAAGAGCCGCAGTTTCGATCCTTGGGTTAGGAAGATCCCCTGGAGGAGGGCACGGCAATCCACTCCAGTATTCTTGCCTAAAGAATCCCATGGACAAAGGAGCCTGATGGGCTGCAGTCCATGGAATTGTAAAGAACTGGACTTGGCTGAAGAGACTTAGCACAGACTATATTCAGAGATGGACTTTAATTCTTCAAGAATCAATAAGATATGAAGAGAAAGAGTGAAGATGAAATTGCTCAGCAGATTTCTGGCCTCATGCCACATTGTATTAAATACATTACAACATTTTCTCTCATACATTATATATAAAAATTGACATAAAAAATTAAAAGGGTATTTATAATATCATTTTGAATTGTATTTAGCCATAAGCAATGCAAATAGCTTATAATTGACTCTGATTTCTCTCAAGTCACCATGGATATATGAAAATTCTTGCAAAGTGAAGAGAATCTAATTTACAGCTAGTTCCAAAGTGCAATAGAAATATTATGAATGCTACATTTAACCATAATGCAGCTAGCATTGTTATGTTTATTTATTGGTAAATATTTAATTTCTCATTTGTATTCTTATTTTTCTCTTGCTAAGTGAATAACATTTTTCCTGGCTTCAAAAATGTGATAGGCTCCTGAGAAACATAGCATCCCTAGGCACTGTGCTTATAGTGTCTAAAGAATAAAACAGACTCAAATTTAGCAAATAGCGCTCAGTGGTAAAGAATCTGCTTGCCTAACAGCAGACACAGGTTCAGTCCCTGGGTGGGGAAGATTGCCTGGAGGAAGAAATGGCAACCCATGACAGTGCTTCTGCCTGGGAAACCCTTTGCAAGGAAGAGCCTAGTGGGCTATAGCTCATGGGATCACAAGAGTCAGACCAGACTGAGTGACAAAAAACACACACAGAAAATTTAGCTAACACTAAGGATCTGGGGTCACCCACAGGGCCCTGTGGACATTCAGGAGTTGTTCATTCAATGAATTTCCCTCTGTTTATGGTAGATCAGCTGGTAAAGAATCCATCTTCAGTGAAGGAGGTTTGATTCCTGGGTTGGGAAGATTTGCTGGAGAAGGAGAGAAGGGAAAGGCTAGCCACTCCAGTGTTCTTGGGCTTCCCTGGTGGCTCAGCTGGTAAAGAATCTGACTGCAATGCAGGAGACCTGGGTTTGATCCCTTGGTTGGGAAGATTCCCTGGAGAAGGGAATGGTCACCCACTCCAGTGTTCTGGCCTGGAGAATTCCATGGACAATAGTACACGGGGTTACAAAGAGTAGGACATGACTGAGTGACGTTCACTTTCACTTATGTCTAGAAAACTCATTAGAAGCCTTGCCAAGTTGGTTAGCGGCTGTGTTGGCACCCTGAAGAGTTGGACACGACTAAAATGACTTAGCACACATACGCTGCTGCTGCTGCTAAGTCGCTTCAGTCATCGTGTCCAACTCTGTGCGACCCCATAGATGGCAGCCCACCAGGCTCCCCCGTCCCTGGGATTTTCCAGGCAAGAACACTGGAGTAGGTTGCCATTTCCTTCTCAAATGCATGAAAGTGAAAAGGGAAAGGGAAATCGCTCAGTCGTGTCCGACCCTCAGCAACCCCTACTTCATCTTAAACCGTAACTGTCCTCTGTCAAGAAGTTGCCTTCTGAAAGGCCACAGATGAGTAATATACAATAGTACAACTCATCTGGTCAAATGTTAGATTGCTTTAAATTTGAAGATGGAACACAGAGCTCTCAGCAGTTTTTGGAATGTGAGCTCGGGATCTCCTTAGAATTTCTGATGAGTCATCACGTACATGAGGGAGAACAAATGAAAAAGAGAAAACTTGTACTCATGGACACACACACATGCATACACACATTGTCCTGGCAGCAAGCAGGTGTAACATGATAATATTAATTTTAAAGCATGTACTTGAATTCACTGGGGGAAGTTTGTAAAACCCTTTCTCAAGTGAGCTTCATTGTATCTTCCTTTGAATCAGGTGATGGAGATATTTCTAATTGTATTTATTAAATTTGGAGAAGGCGATGGCACCCCACTCCAGTATTCTTGCCTGGAAAATCCCATGGGTGGAGGAGTCTGGTGGGCTGCAGTCCATGGTGTTGCTAAGAGTCACACACGACTGAGCGGCTTCACTTTCACATTTTACTTTCACGCATTGGAGAAGGAAATGGCAACCCA
>SJYC01114555.1:0-18196 GCA_006408675.1 Madoqua kirkii | reverse complement strand
GTCATGTCCAACTCTATGCGACCCCATAGACGGTAGCTCACCAGGCTCCCCCATCCCTGGGATTCTCCAGGCAAGAATACTGGCCTGGGTTGCCATTTCCTTCTCCAATGCATGAAGGTGAAAAGTCAAAGTGAAGTTGCTCAGTCGTGTCTGAGTCCTAGCAACCCCATGGACTGCAGCCCACCAGGCTCCTCCGTCCATGGGATTTTCTAGGCAAGAATGCTGGAGTGGGGTGCCATTGCCTACTCCACTCAATGAATAAGTTTAATCCAAAATGAACAATTATTCAGGAAATTTCTGCCCACCCTGCAGTCTCCCAGCATCTCATGTGACTCTGGCAGCATGACATGGCTAGCTATAATCCACTCTCTATCCCTGACTTGGCTGGATTGAAGAGTAGATCTGCCTTTCATGTTTCCAATATACAAAATGAAATGGTCAGATTAGTTGATCGTTAGTTTCTCTTCCAGCTCAAGTATCCTGCTCTCCTTACAGAACATGTTTACTCATAAGAATTGAGTGAATTGCATTGGTCTACCTGACAGAAATGGCTACTTCTTTTCCCCCAGCAGTCATTCAAATATACGTTCTTTTGTATTCACCTCTCTGTGCGCATCTCCACTGACATCCACCGCTCACTTGCAGAAGTGCCAGGGAAGAAAACTTGGCTGCTTGAGAAGAGATACCATCTAGAGAGCTGAATGGGGCTTCCCAGGTGGTGCTAGTGATAAAGAATCTGCCTGTCAATAAGGGACATAAAAGACACGGGTTCAATCCCTGGGTCAGGAAGTCCCCTCTGGAGGAGGACATGGCAACCCCTTCCAGTATTCTTGCCCGGAGAATCCCATGGACAGAGGAGCCTGGCAGGCTACAGTCCACAGGGTTGCGCACAACTGAAGTGACGTAGCAGAGGCACAGAGAGAGTTAAATGAGTTCAGCTTTGTATTGAAATTTAACTCAGTCAAATAGAATCAATTATATTAGAGTTTAGTGAACTTCCTTTTACTTCAACTCACCCTCTTTATTTCTTCTCATATTATATTTAGATATTGGTACCTATGCCTTGTATTTGGGAATCACCTCTGAGTATCATACATAATTGATAAATCATGTCCTTTACCAAGTGCACTATGTATTTTTTTACATTAAAAATATGGCTTGTGTGGACTCAGACAATATAAATTTGACCTATTTTTTAATTTACATATGAACCAATAGGATTCCCTAGTCAGCGGTAAAGAACCTGCCTACCACTGCAGGAGATGTGGACTCGATCCCTGGTTTGGGAAGATCCTGGAAAAAGAAATGGCAACCCATTCCAGTATTTTTGCCTGGGAAATCTCATGGATTTCCTTGTAGCTTGGTAGGCTACAGTCCATGGGGTCACAAAGGGTTGGACATGACTTCAGAAGTAAACAAAAACAAGTAATCAGCATCAGGTTAAGTGTCCATGTGAACTTGCTAAGGTATTTAGTAACCTATGAAAGTGGTGTCAGCGACATAGTTTTAATCCTTGGCATTTGACGGTCTTTACTTTCCAGGTGATCGAGAATGTCTGAAAAGATAGTTATGGGCCATGGTGTCTGCACATATCTGTAGATTGTCTTATGGTGGCCTCATGGTGAGGTGTTCAAACTCAGTTGAATCACATAAAAACCTGAAATGGACCTCTGCTCAGAAGAAATTGTTTCCTCTTTGACATCTCTGTGTCCAAGATGACTTTTCTACTTACTACTGATTGATTGCCAGAGATTCAGAGACGACCCATCATCTGTGTTCTCTTTTTGTGTTCTCTTTAAGACAATTCTTTCCCCCTCCACATGATGGGAAAGTCTCCACTTACCTTATAGCATTTTTAACAATTTGTCAACTGACCTCTTAGAAAAATAAAATATTTACTTAGTATTTTGTGTTTACATTTACATTTTATACTTAATATAGAGCATGGAGCTAGTTTTTCATTGTCTGCAGCAAATTTAGTGCTATTATATTTAGTTTCCATATTTCTTTTTAATTCAGAGAATTCATGAAAATGAAACATTTTGAAAGAGTTGAGGGATGAGATATTAAAGTGACACTGAGGAAGGTATAAAAAGCTAGGGGAAAAAATTGATTTTTTCAATGTTTTGCCTGTTATCCTCCATGAACTAAATTGGAAATGTGATTTAAAACAAACACCCATCCTTTTCCCCTCCAAAAACTGTAGCTGAGTGAGGATATGCAGAGCACTCTATCATCTTAAATGGCTTTAAGACTATATATTAGCTTGTCACTTCAGCTGTGTACAAAAATAAGCATAGCATAAAATTGTCCCTCCAGGATGTCACACTGTTACCACTATGAATCTTTCTCTCAGCTGCTATTTGATAGAGATCACAACTTCTGAGTCATATGGCATTTACTTGTCTCACATTTTTAAAGGCAAGCACATCCACAATGTATGTCTTGAAGTTACTTGTGATGTAAATTGTCATTAATGTTCATATCTTACAGGTACACATTGGAAACCAAATCTAGTTGAAGGTTCACCATTTAGGTTCAACATCTGCTCTTGGGCACTACTTAATAGTAAAGTGAATTCTGTATTCTTGTTTTCTCCTGCTTCATTGTGCTTTGATGGGAATAGGGGTAGGGTTGAGCAAAGGGAATTAGAATGTATTGAAGACTTACTTATGTGCCAGATGGTTTATAGTAACTGTCTTATTTTATCTAAATAGCTTAATGGTAGGTGGTCTTAAGCCAATTTATATATATAGAGAGAACCTGGCTGAGATTAAAACTTTCCCTGTGTCACACAACTGCAAAAGAGGATTTCCTATCTCATAAGTAAACATTTTTTAGCTTATCACATGCTGAAACCTGCTGTTCCTCTTCTTTTTCCTCTTTCTCCACTTGCCCTCTTTTCTCTTTCTTCTTTTTCACTAGTAGGAAACCAATCAAAACCAGCTAATCATCTCTGCTAATGCTAGGAATCTAGGAAAGGAAGAAAAATATACCCGAGATTTCTTAGAGTTTTAATTGAAATGATCTACTGGGACATTTGATGGTTAGGTTTTTGTAGTGTTACTTTGTGTATGCTTCACTGAGCTATTATTCTTGTTTTTATTACCATATAGCAGCTATGTTTAAATGTAATTAGCAGGTCTAGTCACTAATTATCTAATCAGCAGTAATTATTAGTTGGTTGGGTTTTCATGCTGCATATGATTCAGCATCTTGAGAAGTGCTGTACCACACAAAGACCATGTGACTTTTGTTTATAGTCATATAGTTACAGTGTATGGGAAAAGTATGCACTTTGACTTCAATAATCATGAGTCAGTTATCTAACTTTTCTGAGCTTCAATTTCTCCATTGGTAAAATTGGCAAAAATAGGAAGACGAGATATACCTGGAGTAATAGGCAAGTCTGGCCTTGGAGAACAAAATGAAGCAGGGTAAAGGCTAACTGAATTCTGCCTAGAGACTTCACTAGTCATAGAAATACTCTTCTTCAACAACACAAGAGATGACTTTACACATGGACATCACCAAATGGTCAATACTGAAATCACATTGATTACATTATTTTTAGCTAAAGATGGAGAAGCTGTGTACAGTCAGGAAAACCAAGATGGGGAGCTGACTGTAGCTCAGATCATCAGCTTCTGTAGCAAAAGTCAGGCTTCAGCTAAAGAAAGTAGGGAAAACCACTAGGCCAGCCACACAGGACCTAAGTCAAATCCCCTATGAATATGCAGTGGAGGTTAAAGAATAGATTCAAGGAATTAGAATTTGTAAACAGTGTGCCTGAAGAACTATGGATGGAGGCCCGTAATATTGTACAGGAGTCAGTGAACAAAACCATCCCAAAGAAAGAGAAAAGCAAGAAGGCAAAGTGGTTATCTGAGGAGACTTTACAAATAGCTGAAGAAAGAAGATAAATGAAAAGCAAGGGATAAAGGGAAAGGTACATCCAATTAAATGCAGAGTTCCAAAGATTAGCATGGAGAGACAAGAAGACCTTCTTCAATGAACAGTGCATTAAACTAGAAGAAAACAGCGGAAGGGGAAAGACTAGAGATCTCTTCAGGAGAATTGGAAATATTAAGAGAACATTTTGCCCAAAGATGGGCACAATAAAGGACAGAATGGTAGAGATCTAGTAGACATTGAAGAGATCAAGAAGAGATGGAAAGAATACATGGAAGAACTGTACAAAAAAGATCTTAAAGAACCAGATTACTATAATGGTGTGGTCAGTCACCCAGAGCCAGGCTTTCTGGAGTACAAAGTCAAGTGGGCCTTAGCAAGCACTGCTGTTAGTAAAGTTAGTGAATGTGATGAAATTCCAGTAGAGTTATTCAGAACCCTAAAAGATGATGCCATCAAGGTGTTGCATTCAATATGTTAGCAAATCTGGAAGACTCAGCAGTGGCCACAGGACTGGAAAAGGTCAATCCTTATCCCAATTCCCAAGAAGGGTAGTACTAAAGAATGAGCTGACCATTGGACAATTCACTCATCTCACATGCTAGTAAGGTCATGCTTAAAATCTTGCATTTTCAGCTTCAGCATTATGCAAACCAAGAACTTCCAGATGTCTAATCTGTGTTTAGAAAAGGAAGAGGAACCAGAGATCAGATTGCCAACATTCACTGGATCTTAGAGAAAGAAAGGGAATTCTAGAAAAGCATCTACCTTTATTTCATTGACTACGCTAAAGCTTTTGGGTGTCAGGCAAGATGGCAGAGTAAAAGGATGTGAGTTCATCTTCTGCAAGAACAACAAAATTGCAACTAGCTGCTGAACAACCATCAACAAGAGAATGTGGCATCCCACCAAAAATAAAGTACTCCATGCAAAAGGGCAAAGGAGAAGCCCCAACACAAAGGTAGGAAGGGCACAATAACATTTAGAATCAAGCTTCAGACCCACCAAAGACACTCAGAGGGCACAAACAAAACCATATACCCACAAGAGACTGAGCCAGTCCTGACACTGAATGGTTGAAACAGTGATAGAATTTATTTTCTTGGGCTCCAAATTCACTGCAGATGGTGACTGTAGCCACAAAACTAAAAGATACTTGCTCCTTGGAAGAAAATCTATAGCAAGCCTAGACAGTGTATTAAAAAGCAATGACATTACTTTGCCTATAAAGGTGCAGTACAGTCAAAGCTATAGTAGTCATGTATAGCAGTAGTAGACTATAGTAGCAGTCAAGGGGTTGCAAAGAGTTGGACAGGACTGAGCAACTGAACAGCAACAAAAAAAGCCTTGACAGTGTGAATCATAATAAACTATGGAACGCTCTTAAAGAGATAGGAATACCAGACCATCGTACCTGTCTCCTGAGAAACCTGTATGTGGGTCAATAAGAAAGTTAGGACACTGTATGGAAACGACAGCCGATTGTTTCAAGATTGAGAAAGGAGAATGACAGGGCTGTCTGCTTCACTCTGTTTGTTTAACCTATGTGCTGAGCACATCATGAAAAATGCTGGGTTGGAAGAGTTACAAGCTGAAATCAAGATAGACAGGAGAAACATCAACAACCTCAGATATGTGGATGACACCACTCTAATGGCAGAAAGCAAAGGGGAACTAAAAATCCTCTTGGTGAAGGTGAAGGAGGAGAGTGAAAGAGACATCTTAAAACTAAATATTAAAAAAGCAAAGATAATGGCATCCGGCCCCATCACTTCATGGCAAATAAGGGGAAAAGGTGGAAGTAGTGACAGATTTCCTCTTCTTGGGCTCTAAAATCATTGTGGATGGTGACTGTAGCCATGAAATCAAAAGACGATTGTTTCTTGGCAAGAAAGTGATGACAAATCTAGACAGTGTATTGAAAAGCAGAGACATTACTCTGCTGACAGAGGTCTATATAGTCAAGCTATGGTCTTCCCAGTGGTCGTGTATGGTTGTGAGTTTTGAACCATAAAGAAGGCAGATTGGCAAAGAATTAATGCCCTCAAGCTGTCGTGCTGGAGAAGATTCCTGAGAGTCCAGACAGTAAGGAGATCAAACCAGTCAATCTAAGAGAAATCAACCCTGAATACTCATTGGAAGGACTGGTGCTGAAGTTGAAGCTCCAGTATTTTGGTCATCTGATGCAAATAGCCAAGTCATTGGAAAAGTCCCTGATGCTGGGAAAGAATGAAGGCAGAAGGATAAGAGGGCACCAGAGGATGAGGTAGCTGGTTGGCATCACCAATGCAATGGACATGAACTTGGACAAATTTTGGGAGATGATGAGGGACAGGGAGGCATGGCATGCTGCAGTCCATGGGGTCACAAAGAGTCAGACATGACTAGGCAACTGAAAAACAACAACAATGAAAAAAAATTGGGAATAATAGTACAGTTGATCCTTGAACAATGTGGGAGTCAGGGATGCTCACCTTATGTGCAATTGAAAATTCATGTATAACATATTCACCCTCTCTATAGGCTGTTCGTCTATGTACTTGCTTCCTCTGTATCTGTGGTTCCATATCTATGGATTGAATTTACCATGAATTGAGTAGTAGGATAGTATATGGTATTGAAAAGATATGCATTAAGTGGACACACACAGGTCAAACCTATGTTGTTCAACTATTCAACAGTAATACCTGTTAAATAGTAATTTTTAAAAGGTAAAATCATGACTTGTACAAATATAAAATGTCAAAAATTTCATTTACTGATTCATTATTGAGGAAACCAAAATGATGTTATAATAGGTTCAAAAATGAATTCAAAATGCTACATAGACATAAGTAGCCAGGAATGTTTTTTAATGAATTTTAGAATAGGTAAATTTACCTTTTAGTTAAGCACCCAAGCCTAAATTTCTTGTCTTTTCAAACACCTCACAAATGTATTGTTTCTTTTTCTAAAAAGTATGAAAGCTGGTTGCATTGGTCATTTCTTTAGGTCCATTTTATGAGACCCAAATGTGCATGTGGGCTGTGTCGCTTCAGTTGCGCCCAACTCTTTGTGACCCCATGGACTGTAGCCTGCCAGGCTCCTCTATCCATGGGGATTGTCCAGGCAAGAACACCAGAGTGGTTTGTCAAGCCCTCCTCCAGGGGATCTTCCTGACCTAGGGACTGATCTCATGTTCTTGTGTCTCCTGCATTAGCAGATGGGCTATTTACAGCTAGCGCTACCTGGGACCTATATACATACAAAATTAAATTTGATTTTCTTTTGTTAATTTGTCTTTTGTGTCTTGTGTCAAATTATTAGACTAGCCAAAAGAATCCAGAGGGATAGGAGAAAATCCCTCCTACATGCCAAAAGTGAAGAGATATTCATGTGGAGAATAAACAATTTGATCAAATATCAATAGGGGTTGGATACCGCATAGAAAGAAGAATTTTATCAGATATTAAGGGTAGGGAATTTTTGTTAAACTAACCCAGCAGGATTCTAGATAAAACTAGATAAGGCAGGGTCAGAGTCCAAGTGCAAGTCCTAGCCAAAATGAGAACATCAAGGAGCCTGACTAAAGTTTGGTTAAAGAGAGAAGAAAGTGAAAGTCACTCAGTCCTGCCTGACCCTTTGCAACCCAATGAACTATATGGTCCATGGAATTCTCTAGGCCAGAATGTTAGGAATGGGTAGCCTTTCCCTTCTCCAGGGGATCTTCCCAACCTAGGAACATTGTGGGCGACTGTTTACTAGCTGAGCCCCAATGGAAGCCCAAGAATCCTGGAGTGGTAGCCTATCCCTTCTCCAGTGGATTTTCCCAACCCAAGAATTGAACCAAGGTATCCTGCATTGCAGGCAGATTCTTTACCAAATGAACTATCAAGGAGTCTTTATCTATCAAGATTTAGGCTCTTTGCTGACCAAGCATAAAATCTTTGGCTAAAAGTAGGTATAGGAATTATAAATCACTCTATAGGAAAGAATATATAAAATAACCAAAAATAAAGTGAATCATTGCTCTGTTTGCTAAGCACTCACCAAAAATGTTGTCTTGTTAGATTTTGACACCTTTGTCTTCTGCATGAATAAATTCACAACTTACATTTTATCTGGCTTGTGGTTCTTCTTTTTTTTTTAATAATCAAGAATTTTCACCCTTTGACTATGGATTGGTCTAGTAAAAGTGAACTATGTGTCTCAAAATAAAGGCTTACATTCTACCAGTCAAACTCATATCAGATGCAACACAGATGTCATACTAGGTCTTTCTCCTAAAATGAAAACAGACTTGGCATGACTGAGGAACTGAGGAAGAAACGTGGTGAACAAAATAAAGGCTCTAGACTGAGACTATTTCTCAGGAGTGAAGGGTGTCCTTCAATGTTTATTTGGACTGGGCAGTTTCTCTTTAACCCTTCATCCCCTCTTCATCTTTGGCCTTCTCTGCTCTAGTAGAACACTGGGAGGCTGATTTCTGTGGTCTACAGCACCATGACTCCCCTGCCCTCTGGTTTCCTATTTTGTTTGGTCAGTTGAAAATAGAGAGACTTCCTTCTTCCTTTCCCTGCTGTGGTTCTCTGTCCCTTTGTGACTGCCATGTATGACCACAATATCCTCCTCTCCTTTGCCTCTGCAGACCTTGTATGATGATGGCTTCTGAGTCCTGGGGTCCCTCAGTATCTTTCGTTGCTCCTTTTCCTACCCGTGCCTCTGAAAATCATACCAGTAGTAAGGGCTTTTCATGATGTCAGCTAACTGTGTTCTCTTTTTTTCGAGGGCTTTAATGAATTCAAGAAATAATAACACTAGTTATTGAGAACTAACTATTCTTGACAGCTGTGTACTTTATATATATATTGCACAAATGGAAAAGCTTTCTCTTCTTCCCTTCAAGGGTCTTTGGCTAGTCTAATAATTAAATTGATACAAGAGATTAACAGGAGAAAAACACAAGTTTAGTAACACGTATACCTCCTGTATACATGGGACAGGCCCAGGAAAATTGAGTAACTCTATGAAGTAGAGGAAGCGCTCACCTTAAATACCAACTTCAGTTAAAAATAAAAGAAGATGCTGGGAGATTACCAAGAAAACAACAGTAAACAGTTGTAATGCAAATTTAAATTGTCTTCTGTATTATAAAAGTTTCTATAAATTTGAAGTTGACCTCCTCTCCCTGTTATTGCAAAGGAGACACTTTACAAATTAAACTTATTTTGTACTTACAAATGTTTCTTATGAAAGGGTAAATTCCTTTTCATTTTTAGAACTTCTCCTGCCTCTACAGTTTCTTAAAAAATGATCAGCCTGAAATAATACTTCTGCAAAGAGACATATTTTGGGATGGCAAATTCTGCTCCCCTACACTATTAACTCACTTCATCCTTATCATTCTATGAGGCAAAAATTTAACAGAAAAGGAAACTGAGACACAGAGACTACCAGTGACTCACCTGAGGTCTGTATAACTAAAAAAGGCATATTGTTATTTCATTGTATTTCATAATTAATGTAAGGCTCATACTACCTTTTAAAAACATAATATCTTTTTTCATTGCATGATATATTTTTGTCTCCCAAATGGTCCTACACTCCTATCAAATTATTTTCTACTTCTTGACTGAGGGTCAAGTATGTTTTGTCCCATCTGTCTTTGATTTCATAAATCACCTTGTTTTGTCCTACTTATAATGAATTATAGAACTCATAATATCATCACATTTATTGCTAGCTAAGAGAGCATCAATCATAGATGGTCATAAAGGCTAGAGAAATTAGCAATACAGTTTGTTGGAAATTGTGTTAATTATGTGGAATCTTGAAAATGTCAGATTACAGAAGTGCTGCTTTTATTAATACAAGTCTATAAAACCATGGTAGAGAAAAGAGATCAACAAAATTAATGCTGTTCTTTAAAACTAACCTCGCCAATTACACAGTGCAGATTTGTACCAGGCCTTGTCCTAGGTAATTTATATACACCACTTCATTTAACCTTTCCAATGACCCTACAAGTGAAATGCACTATCCAATTTTTCATGTGTGGAAAAGGTAATTCCCTAATATTTTCAAGGTTTGCATCAGTATAAGGTAGCAGAACTAGAATTTGGATAGCAGTCTGTCTGACTCTAAGTACTACTGCTTCCCATTTAAGAAGAAAAGACATAATATTCTGATGTGTAGGTTGGTTGGATTATCTTTTCATTGTTCACTGCTAATGTTTTGGCTTTTTATTTGAACTCTTTATCCCTTAAATATAGGCCTGTCCTCATCAGCATCCTTTTCTGGCCTGTGGAGAAGGCTTTACCCCAGGGAGGGCTTATAAAAACCTAACATATTGAGTATCGTGGGGGGTGTGCAGTTTTACGGGCTTGGATTTATGAACTATTGGTAGGTTCTTTCAATGTTCATATATGAAAGATACCTCTGCTGAGGACTAAAAATATAAAACACATTGGCTTTAAATGCAGGCTACTATTTATTACATAGAATTTTATGTGTTCTTTTATTTTGATCATTTTGAAGTATAAGGCTTGCTGATGGCAGTTTACAGCTGTGTGGCTGGTGGGAGCAGTCAAATCAGCTGGAGACAAGCCGTGTGTCTCCATTTTCTCAGTAAAATGTAAGTGAAATATAGTGCATTTCTTCAGATTTTCTCTCATATTGTTACTACATAACGAAAAACATACCCCTGTACGTACTATAAAGATTCTCTGTTTGAAATGGATTTTCAAAAGCTAATTCAAATTTCCGTGACCACTAGCAAATAAAGGGCCGGAACAGTCTTTTATTTGCTATAGCGGAAGGTAGTTCCTGATCTTTATTTGAAAGCAATATCTGGAAAGATTGACAAGTCCTAGATGATGATGAGCTTCTCTTCTTAATTTTCTGGATGCTCCTTTTTGTTTTTTTGGCTTGGTTTCACCAGATTCTGTTGACTTCAAATGTAGATGACTCCTTACATCTCCTCCTTGGCTCCCTGCTCTTCTGCACTTCTTTCCTAATGTTTCTGTCATGGTCCCCAGTACACACCAGTGCTGTATGCTAGGTGTCATCTGTAAATGCCTGCTGCACAGACAGGAGTCTCTTTAGTCCATCTAAAATGCCACATATTTCTCTCCCTTCTCCAGCCCTGGTTCTGTTCTGAATATTCTGCCTTCAATATCTTATCTTGCCCTTAGCACTCAGGCTTGAGAACTTAGAGTCCAACTTGATCCCTTTTTTTAGTTTTCTCTCTGGTATTGTGATTCACAGTGTCTTGGAAGTTCTCTAGTACACAGGTTTATCTTCTACCTTCCCTCCTTTGCTTTTTTTCTCTATGAATAATTTCATATCCATCACCTTCCAATTGAAGCTACAACCTCAGGTTACTGCAAGGAAATCCTTTTTCTTCTTATTATTTTAAATATGATTGAGGAATGGAAGCCCTAATGCTCTAATCAGGTGCAGCAGCAGCAGCCGTCTACTGTATCTCCTACGTGGCTTTCCCTGGTTGTTCTCTAGTCTTACTCCCACTGTTCCCCTCCACTGTGTTCTTACAGCATTTTACACAGAACCCTCTCTACCAAGTGCCTGTGTTTTATAGTGGTACTGGTGTTTTAACCTCTCTTTCCAGCCACAATGAGCTCTTCAGAAGCAGGACCATGTCTTACTCATGTTGATCTCTACTGCCAAGCATGATGCCTGACATTCCTTAGGAGACAAAAATGTCTGTTTAGTTAAATCCAAAACTGTGAAGTTGAATTGAATTCCCCTTTAAGAAACATCTACCCCCTCCAAAAAGAAAAAGAAATATCTGCCAGTGAACCTGGTGAGTCTTTTAGGCTGTTTCTTGGTGTTCAAAGCACAGGAAGCCACAAAGGATGAAAAAATCATTAGAGCCTAGGTTGGGGATTGACACATATTATAGGTTTGTTAATTTTTAGGAATATTTTAAAAGACTCACCTAATAATGTGAGGCCTGGCGTGCCGCGGTTCATGGGGTTGCAAACAGTCGGACACGACTAAGCGACTGAACTGAACTGAACTGAAATGACCTACAAGAAAATAGGACTTTGGAAAGGTAAGAAAGGATTGAAGTGACTGAGGAGTGACGTCATTAGAGTCTGGAGTTTGGAGGTGGAGAAGGAAATAGAGATGACTGATAAAGAGAAATGGAGTCAAGAGAAGGAAAAATCTCAGAGAGGAAGCATAAAAGTTAACTCTAAGCCTCGAGGTCAGAAGGAATTGCTGCGTATAAGGATTAGAAGTTCTTTGAGATGACCCTGACCTTTTCACTCTGATTGCAGACAGAACCAACTCCTAGTAAAGTGTAAAGAGTGGATTTTTGGAACTTTCCAGGCCACCTAAGATCTTTTGCATATGAGTTGCAATTCCTTTAAAAATTAATTTTAAGGTAACATTGATTAATAATATGACATTGTTTCACCTGTGCAACATTCTTTTTCTCTATCTGTATACATTACCATGAGCTCACTGCAAAAATGTATTTTCTACCCATCAACATACAGTTGATCCCCTTAATCCATTCTGCCCTTCCTCTGATCCCTTCCCCTCTGGTAAACACTACTCTCTTTTCTGTATCTACAAGTTTGTTTCTGCTTTATTGGTTTGTAAGTTTATCTTGTCTTTGTTTTCTTGCTTATTTTTTATACTCCACATATGAATGAAATTGTGTCATTTTTTTTTTCTATTAGACTTATCTCACCTAGCATAATTTTCTCAAGGCCATCTATGCCGTTACAAATGGCAAGATTTCAGCTTTTTTATGGCTGAGTAGTACTCTGCTATCTGTCTGTCTATCACATCTCCCTTATCCATTCATCTGTTGATGGGCAGATTGTTTATATATGTTGGCTATTGCAAATAATGCTGTAATGAAGATAAAGGGATGTAAATTGGATGGGTGTTAAAGTCCCCTACTATTATTTTGTTGCTATCATATTCTTCCTTTAGTTCCATGATAAATTGTTTTATATACATTGGCGCTCCTATGTTAGGTGCATATATTAATCTCTGTTAAGTCTTCCTGATGAATTGTCCCACAATTCATCAGGAATTATATTGTTATTATAATATTCTGTCCATTTTTGTGTCTTGTTATCCTTTTTTGTCTTGAAGACTATTTTGTCTGATATAAGCCTGTATGTGCTGGGCTGTGCTTGGTTGCTCAGTCAGGTCCAGCTCTTTGCCACCCTATGAACTGTAGCCCGCTAGGTTCTTCTGTCCTTGGGGATTCTACAGACAAAAATTCTGGAGTGGGTTGCCATATCCTTCTCTAGCGGATCTTCCCAACCCAGAGATCAAACCCAGGTCTTCTGCATTGCAGGCAATTCCGTACCATCTGAGCCACCAGGGGAGCCCATGAATACTGGAGAGGATAGCCTATCCCTTCCCCAGGGGATCTTCCCACTCCAGAAATTGAACCGGGGCATCCTGAATCATGGGCAGAATCTTTACCCACTGAGCTACCAGGGAAGCTCCAGAGCATGTATGTACCTGCTTTCTTTTGGCTTTTATTTGTTTGAAGTAGCATTGTCTGACCCTTCCATTTGGGCCAGTATTTGTGTTTCCTGGAGGCAGCATATAGTCTGATCTTGTTTGTTAATCTGTCCAGCTGCTGTGTCTTTTAGTTGGCAAGTTCAGTTTATTTATATTTAGTGTGATTGTCAATTAGTGAGAACTTAGTACTGCCATTTTTTACTTTTTTGGTTTCTCTGTCTCCATTTTTTCCTTTATGTTTCTCTATGCCATTTTGGTTTGATGATTTTCTGTTTTTCTCAGTTTCCTATTTTTCAAAAAGCTGTTTCATGTCTCTGCTCTAGGTTTATATTTTGTGGTTGCCATGAAGTTTGTATAAGCATCTCTTAGTTAGAAGTCTCTTTCCAGCTGAAAGCATCTTATTTTCAGTTACCTATATGGGTTGACATTCTTTTCTTTTTCTCCCCTTATGTTTTTGTTGTCTTAAATGACCTTTTTTGTGTGTGTTGTGAGGTTGTTACCAAACCGAGAGAGCTACAGCTATTTTTCTACTTTCTGTTCCCCCTTTAACCTTTATACTCTAATAAAGTGTTTGAAAAGTTTTGTGTACTTTTTGCTATTTTGTTTCTGATGAAAGTTTTTTCTAATATCTCTTGTAAGGCAGGTCTAATGTTGATGAATTCCCTCAGCTTTGTCGGGGAAAATCTTTTTTTTTTCTTTTACGTCTGAGTGATAAACTTGCTGGATTCAGTATTGTTGGGTGACAGGTTTTGTCTTTCAGTATTTTGAGAATGTCATCCCATTCCCTCATGGTTTTTGCTGAGAAATCTGCTGATAGCCTACTAGGGAGTTCTTTTGTAGGTTACCATTCATTTTTCCCTTGCTGCCTTTACGATTCTTTGTCACTGACTTTTGACAGTTTTAATATTACATGTCTTAGAAAAGATCTTTTGGCATTGAGGTCATTTGGTTTTCTCTAAGCTTCATGGACTTTTATATGCAGTTCCCTCACCACACCTGGGAAGTTGTCAGCTATTATTTCTTTAAATAATCTGGTCCCTTTGTCCTCTATTCTCATGGGAAACCCATTATCCTAATATTGCTCTTCCTAAAAGATTCAGATAACTCTTGCAGGATTTCCTCACTTTTAAAATATCTTATTTTTCTTCCCTCTTCTACTTGTATTGTTTCTAGATTTCTATCTTTGGGCTTACTAATTCTCTCTTCCATATGGTCTGCTCTATTTCCACTGCTCTCTAATGCATTCTTCACATTTATTGTGTTCTTTAGCTCCAAAATTTCTGATTTTTTTTTTTTTGAGTTTTAACCTTAGGTAGAGTGTTCCTTTGTTCATTAATTTTATTTCTTAGCTCACTAAACTGCCTTTCTGACTTTTTTTTTTCTTTCTCTCACTGAGTCTTTTCATGATAGCTATTTTAATTCTTTACCAGTTAGATCATAATCTTCTGTGACTGTAAGTTTGGTTTCTGAAGAATTGTCTTAGTCTTTTTTTTTTTTTTTTTAGCTCACTAAATGCCTTTCTGACTTTTTTTTTTCTTTCTCTCACTGAGTCTTTTCATGATAGCTATTTTAATTCTTTACCAGTTAGATCATAATCTTCTGTGACTGTAAGTTTGGTTTCTGAAGAATTGTCTTAGTCTTTTTTTTTTTTTTTGCAGTGTAGTGCTAACTGTGGTTTTTTATGTTGCTTGATGAGTTGTTCCTCCGCTGATGCATTTGAAATTGACAGGTTAGAAGTTGACTTTGTTCTTTGATTTTCTGGCAGATGGCACTATCCCACAAGTTTTTTGTTTCTTTTACCTGAGTGACCACAAGTTATATTTGAGAGTGGCACTTTCCAGTCTCCGATCTCTCTTTAAGAGGTGTGGCTCACAGGGGTCATTGATGACTTGCTTCTGCCAGAGCCTCTATTGTCCCTGAGAAGCAGAGCACCTTGCACCTGGGATCCCCTGAGATAAAGGCCTTACTAAAGAGGGAAGGAGGCAGAGAGGAAAGAGCCAGGGTTGCGCAGGCACCTCTACCATATCCTGTTTTTGTAAAGTTCAGAGTCTCTGCCACTGCAGATGGGGGAGGGCAGGCACCAGGGTCAGGGGCGCCTCAGTTGCTGGAGGGATGGGGTCTCAGGCTCCGGCTCCACTGCTGCCCCATTTCCTGTTTCCATGGACCCTGTTGTGGTTGAGTGGATGGAGCTGTGTGTGCCATCTTTCCTGCTGCTCTGGGTGTTCCGTAGATCTGGGCTCCGTTGCGATGGTCAGAGGGCTGTGAGTACAGACGCTCTCTCTGTTGTTCCCTCAGTTCCACCTCTTCTGTGTGATCCCATCCACCTGCCTTTAGATGTGCGGCTGTGTGGGATTCTCTGGCAGCCTGTTGTATTGGGCAGCAGCACCTTTGTTGGGTCATGGATATTTGAATGGTTATAGGCTGAATACAGGAGACAGAAGTAGTTTTTCACTTCACCATGTTTCTGACATCACTCCTAGGTTGCAAATCTTGAGAGATTTGGTGACTGAGATTGCTTTGGGCTACTCTTCTTCAAATGCCTTTCCTTCACTTGGGAGGATAAGAAAACTTAGTGCTTAGAACTTATGTTTTCCAAAATGCCAAAGTGATTTGAGAACAAAAGTCTGTATAAATTCTGTTCAACAAGTAATGAGAAGGTAACATCTTATAATCTTTCAGGCATTTAGAAATTGTTAATTTTATGAATTTGGATGGATAATATTGTTGAATATTCTTTAACGAGTCTCTTCTAATCATCTGCCTTTGCTGAGTCTCTGGGGGCAAAACCATCTTAGGAATACAGTTGAACATAATTCTAGAGAGTTAGTTGAAGGGATTCATTCTTTAAGGTATTTTATAATTTTAAATAATTAAAGAAATTAGCCTAAGAGTTGTAATATGAATGAAATGGGGCTAGAATGTACAATTAACACTGAAACTTTGATTTCAAACAAGATGCAATTTTGAAAATTTATTTGTTAAAAATCTGATATTCTATTTGGAGTTCAATTATTGGGATTTGGGAAGAGAAAGCAGAGAAGTACTTAAGTATAAATTTTAGTGTAAAACAAGTATGAAGTGGCCATTTATACAGTTCACTTGAGTAACGGTTGGTGCCTAGATTGCGGTACTAATTGCTAACCTTTCTCCTAAGACAATATTGTTTCTATGGGGGTGGGAAGGGAAGAGTATATAGTATAAACAGTTTTATAACACAGAGGAGGGGATGTCTTTGGAAGTAGTCTCTCCTGAATTGACACAAATTAGTTATTTAAAATAACACTTTAAAAATTTCTAAGAAATAGTTTATTTTTAGATAGCAATGTATTCACATTGCTGGTATCAATGTTTTAGCCTAATAATTCTATTCCACAGATACTCTTTTTAAAAAATGAGATATAGTTTATGTAGAGTGTGAAATAAGTTATAGGTGTACAGTATAGTAGGGCTTCCCTGGTAGCTCAGAGGTTAAAGCATCTGCCTGGAATGCTGGAAACCTGGGTTCGATCCCTGGGTCCGATCCCTGGGTCAGGAAGATCCCCTGGAGAAGGAAATGGCAACCCACTCCAGTACTCTTGCCTGGACAATCCCATGGAGGGAGGAACCTGGTAGGCTACAGTCCATGGGGTTGCAAAGAGTCGGACACAACCGAGCGACTTCACTTCACTTCACTTCAGTATAGTAAATCACAATTTTACATGTGATCCATTTATAGTTATTATGGTATACTGACTCTATTCCCTGTATTGTGCAATATATCCTTGTAGCTTATTTGATACATGATAGTTTATACCTCATTATCCCCTACTCCTATATTGCTCTACATCTGTCTCTTTGCCACTTCACTGATGAGCTCTCATAGTTTTCTCATAGTGTCTTTAGGATTTTCTAGGTATAGCATCATGTCATCTGCAAACAGTGATCATTTTACTTCTGCCTTTCCAGTTTGGATTCCTTTTGTCTCTTCTATTTTCTGATTGTATGACTAAGGTTTCTAATACTATGGTGAATGAAAGTGGTGAGACTGGCATCCTGGTCTTGTTCTTGATCTTAAGGAAAAAAGATTTTAGCTTTTCTGTGTTAAGTATGATGTTAAATATGGGATTGTCATATTTGGACTTTATTATATCAAGGTAGATTCTGTTTATGCCCACTTCCTGGAGAGATTTTAATCATTAATACATGCTTAATTTTCTCAAAAGTATTTTTTCTGTATCTTTGAGACAGTCAAATGATTTTTATTCTTCATTTTGTTAATTGATTGATGTGTGGAGTTTGAGAAATTATTATCCCACTTGATAATGGTGGGTGAGCATTTTAATGTATTGTTGGACTCAGCTTGCTAATACTTTTTGAGGATTTTTGTGTCTATTTTTATCAGTGATGGGTATGTGTGGGTGTGTGGATGTGTTTTCTAGCTCAGGCGCTCAGTCATGTCTGATTATTTGTGACCCCATGGATACAAAGTATTTAACCTTACTGCTTCAGTCTCATTACTGGTAACTGGTCTGTTTTTATTTTCTATTTCTACCTGGTTTAGTATTAGGATATTGTACATTGCTAATGATTTATCCATTTCTTCTTGGTTGTCTATTTTATTGGTATATAGTTATTTGCAGCAGTCTCTTTTGATCTTTATGTGATGTTGATTATGACTTCTCCTTTTTTTGTTTCTGATTTTTTAAATTTGGGAACTCTCTCTTTTTTCTTGACGGATCTGGCTAAAATTTTATCAATTTTGTGTATCTTTTCAGAGAACTATCTTTTATTTTCATTGATCTTTTCTCTTTTT